>WBNH01008181.1:329321-467437 GCA_013401255.1 Urocolius indicus
TTTCAGTGACTCTTGGACTTAAAAAGATGTGGTAAGTGAAGTAATGAAAGACATGAAATTGAGGTCTAAATTCGCTACAAATTCCCTTAAGTTCCAGGGACATATCTATCAGGTTATGCCCATCTCTAAACTAAACCACTGACCTCACACTGCCAAGCCCATCACTAAACTAAGCCTTATTCCTCAGCACCTCATCTATGTGTCTTTCAAATATCTCTAGGGATGTTGACTCAGCAGCCTGTTCCAATGCTTAATAATTTTCTCAGTGAAAAAATTCTTCCTAATCTCCATCCTAAATCTTCCATGGTGCAACTTGAGGCCCCTTCTCCCATGGCAAAAAAACCCTTCAAGTCTTTATCCGAGACCAACATTTTAACATTCCCACTAATGACACAGATCGTGGGATTGAGTTCGACTAATTAAATGTCATGTTATGCAATTCTTAAACCAATTATAGTTTCTGAATATTTAGTAATCCTTGATAGATTTCCTCCTCATGAACTTGTCCAGTCTATATTTAAAACCGTATAAAGCATCCACAGTAAAGTTCTACAGGGTTACTGCATATGGTCTGAAGAGGCATCACCCTTTGCTCAGTTTGCTTCTCACATGTCAGTCATATTAGACACTGAACACTTAATTCCTGCCCATTCTCTTAATTTTACTCTCATCTTTGCAGATTGCTGTTACGTCATTCTGTAGGCAACTTCTTTATAGCTTGAAGGTTTATTTCACAGATGATAAATCACTTTTTGATCTATAAAAATTCTGCCCTGCTAGTTCAATTCAGAAAAAAAAAAATCAAAGACATGAGGGAGGGACAGGAGATGGATTGAAACTACAAAAAACCCAACTACAAAAGTTGGGTTTTGCATTTCTTTCTATTGACATCTTGTTTTGTGAAGAATGAGAAGGGGAAAATGGAATATCAATACAGTTTTGTATGTAGACCTAAAAGCTACTCATCATTCTTAGTAAGCAGGTATAATTTACCACAATTTGTCGGTCATTCAATAAGTGCTACAGAACTGAAAGGAGTACTTGCCATACAGCAATATTTAGCAAAAGCAAGGATTCTATATATGAATAAATACATTTGACAAAACATTCCTATGAAATAACTAATACAAAGGTTCTTTTGTCTGGTTATTGTGCTAAAACGTGCTTAATATTGCTTGATACTGGCAAAAAGAAATGACCACATCTAGTCCTACAAAGAATTCTGTATTGCAGCTCCCACAAGCCAACTTGCTCAAGAAGAGTTTTCCTTTCATTTAAAAGTAAGGTGCATGGTATCAAACTGAGTTATTTTTTGTTTCAGGCAAATATCCTCACTTTATTGAAATCTGACAAATGCACTACATTAAAGAATGTGTTCTTCAAATCATAAAACTTAATGAGATTTATGAACTAAAAATGCAGATTGCTTCTTTCTTTTCCTCTTCAAAAAGAAATATTTTAGTAGAGAAAATCATTGAAAGAAATAAAAAAGGTACAATGTATTATTGACTATCAGAGAATTATGACAATCTTGTTGCTTTTCTGAAATCCTACTGCAGATTAACCTTTTATTCATCTTCACTTCTCTCTCAGTCCTTGCACATCCTCCTTCATCAACCTCATTTCACAATAACCATAGTTGTTACTATAGTCACTACATTAATCAAAATCAGAATTATAAACCACTATAAATATGTAATAAATAGGCACTTTGCCACATTTTTACCCCTTTTTCTGAAGATTCCAAGTAAAAATTATTACTTTTATCTTAACTATAAATATTCTGAATTGAACAAGTGTGAGGTTTAAAAAAATCTACAGCTTTAACTATGCAGAATTCTCAACTCAAGGTACTTATAACCTGGACTGCATCAAAAGAAGCATAGCCATCAGGTCAAAGGAGGTGATTCTCCCCTTCTATTCTGCACTCGTGAGTACTAGATTACTGCATTATGTTCTGGAACCCCAGAAGAAGAAAACATGAACCTATTGGAGCAAGTCCAGAAGAGGACACTAATATGATCAGAGGTCTACCCCGTTATTCATAACTGTGGAAAATACTTATTTAGTATTTATCTAGACTTCTCTGACACTTGAAGGAGATAATTAGCAACTTCAGTGAGATTCATGCCCTCCTGAGATAAAATGCCTGAAACATGTCCCCTAGACATGTGTACTTACTTCCAGGGATAGTAAAGACATCACGCATAGCAGGCTTGGATGAAGACATCTACTTTATAGGTATCTTCAGTAGATTATATGAATCTCAGTCCATTGCATCAGGTTTTCTATTATATTATCAAAAATACTATCTATAAAAACCTCTTAGTTAATCTTCATAAAATGTCTAAAACTCTCTGACAAGGACCCCAAGTCATTCTCTATAACTTAAAAGTGTAACACCACCTCTAATCTGCTTTAAGTCATTATTCATAAGTCAGAGCTGAGTGGAGGTGGTAGGTTTTGCTATGAAATCATCAAATCCTTGATATCCTGACTCATGCAATGTATTTGCTTTATTTATGAAAACAACAGAAAGACTTGAAAATTTGAAGAAATTTATTTTCCTTTCAAAAGTATGACTTTCAAAAGCAGCTTTATAATTGCTGATGTTTGAAAAACTGTAAAAAAAATGTTTACCACTCCTATAATTTTAATGTTAGCCAAGATTAAAGCTACTGTATGCATTACTACATAAACTCTAACTACAGTAAAAGACAAAGACTACAATCTGATCCTGCTTTTTCTCTTTATCCACAGATCTTGCAGAGCCCAATGAGTTTCTTTGATACAACTCCCACTGGCAGGCTAACGAACCTTTTTTTTCTAATAATATGGATGAATTGGATGTGAGCCTTCCATTTCATGCTGAGAATTTTTTTGCAGCAGCAGCTTCAAGTCTTCTTTATTGTAGTCAAAATAGCTCTTGTTTTTCCTTTTCTGGTAATCGTAGTTGCTACCACAGCTATTATTTTGGGGTTTTTCTTTTTAAGTAAGTTGATGTACTGTTCCTTCAAGATCTTTTAAGTGATTTGAATTATCCTTTTTGTTTGGCCTACAGAAATTTACACCATATGCTTTTGTATTTTATTCTTAAACTTCAATTCTGCAAATTCTTTTGTAAAGGATTATCAGAAGCTGGGAACTGTAGAACCCAGTATCTTAAAACAGCAAGCACATCCAGCATGGCAAGCTGTTAATTATTCTCTGCTTTTTGTATGAAGGGCTGCATTCAAGCTTTGGTTAAACCCTTTTTTTTTTTTTTTTGTGAATGTAGCCAAGTCTCTTCATCTGTGCAGAGTGTGATTACAGACGTACATGTCAATGACCACTGTCTGTTCATCCAGAGTCCTACAGCTAGCAACAAAGGTCCAGAAATAGGCCAGGTTAGCAGGAATGGCAAATTGAAGTTGCTGGAAATTCACTGCTGTAGCACATGATAGAGAGCATCCAGCAATGCCAGAATGTAGAAAAGTCAAAGGTACTTTCTCACATTCAACTGCCACTGCCGAGAGCCCAAGGCTTTTTGAAGGGCTCATATATTTGCTGGATTAATATGTTGCTATTCTTAAAGCTTCTCTCCTCTTCTGACAAAATCAATTCAAGTATTTTCATTGTGTTTCTTGCATGCTTTGTCATACTTCAGTATTAATAGTACATCACTAATGAAATCATAGATTTTAAAACGGTAGGGATCTTGCATTATTTTGTGACAAATGCATTATGAGTACTGAAACATGATAGGAGATTCTGAATACAAAGAAATGTATTAGTAATATTTTTCTATGCTAAAACTTTCAGGAAGGACCTGAGGAGAAAGTAAGTACAGAAACAGCAAGTGCAGCCAGAGTTTTTGACTGACTAAGGGCCCAAGATAATCTGAAACGAATCAATTAAAAAACTTCTAAAGGTGTCTTAAGCTAGACTACTAAAATGGATATTTGTTGAATCTGCAAGCCAGAAAACTTTGTACCACTACATCAAACCTAGATAAAATTGTTGTCACTCTGCTCAGGAAATATAGAGATTATTTCCTTGTAGGTTTCTGATGGTGCAAAATATTTTTAAAGTTAAAAGTAAGAGATAGGGCCATAGTCTCAATTTTCTCTAAATTGAAAGCAGAATTCAGCTGATAAGAAGAAGCAAAGCAGAGGCTGGAAGAATATATAGTTCTGCATTCTTGCAACATTCAGGCAAAAATATACAGCACAAATCATCTGAGAGCTATCATTTTACACACATTACAAAATTTCAGCTCCAATCACCTGCACAAGGCAGTGTCGCTACCAAATAATCAGCTATGGTTTACACCCAGGGGGTTAACTGCCATACAGAATTAGTACATTGTTCTTACATTGTGTGGCAGTTTTTTTCTGAGAATTAAAAAGAATGAAAATCAGTAGGTCATCACTGTTGTCTCATATAGCCTCCTCTGTGCCAGGTTTTAGTGTAATTCATGCTTATGACAGAAAAGATGACTACTAAGAAGCAAAGCAAACACAATTCAACATTTGCTTAATTTTTGCTCTAATAGGTAACACTGTCTTTATAGTCAGCTGACTGTAAATACTGTAGGCTGATATTCTCACTGACTTTGATGAAACCTCAGCAGGGCAATAAAACAATGTTTCCATCAAAGTTAGCATGCTACACAAGCAGCAAAGATCCTGGAACTTTTCTACTTAGAAAGTGAGCAGCCACATGAATACTACTGGTTTCCATTACAAACTCTCAAAAGAATTTAGCAAACAGCATTAAATCAAATCTCACCATGACAATTTAAAAACAGAGCACATAGTTTTACATTTGAGTTTTAAGCAATCTCTAGAACCCTTTCAAAGAGATTAGGTTCAATGACTGTCATTAGTGGCTGCTTAGAACAGATATCGCTGTATGTATACTCAGGGATGCTGTCTCAAGAAGAAAAAGGTTTGTCCAGAATCCAGCATACAACAGAGTCAAGAATGTATTGCATGCCATTTGTTTAAACTGGTAACTGATGATTTATTAGGCTAATTAAAACATACTGACCTGACAGGATTCTAAACTGTGAGATATCAATATTATGAAAATATGCTGTGCACACCAAAGGCTACACTGTCCTATAGAAATGTTAAATCGGATAGTTAACATTGACGCAGACGTTTGATTCTCAGGAACAATGAAAAGGCCCTAAACTGCATGGTTACATTCAGTTGTGCTTCCTTTATTTTTGAAAAATCTTGACTTCGTTCATCTTTGCCCCTTGCATCCTAACCAAGACCAGTGAATGTATCACATGCACTGTTGTCAATGTAATTGGAATTTATAGGTTCTCATCACAATTTCAGCAAGACAGATTCATTCTTGTCAAACTTATCGTCTCCAGAATTCCTCAGCTAATCTCTTTTCTAATCTGTATACAGAGACTGGTCTCCCCTCATCTAGACATCGTGCTGTCATAGAAGGCTATCAGCTTGGTCAGACATAATTTCCCCTTGGTGAACTCATGTTGTCTCTTCACAATAACCATCTTCTTCCTTCATGTGTTTAGAGATGAAACTCAGGACGAGCTGCTCCATCACCTTTCCAGGGATGGAAGTGAGGCTGACTAGCCTGTAATTTCTCAGGTCCTCCTTCTTGCCCTTTCTGAAGACTGGAGTGACATTGGCCTTCCTCCAGACCTGAGGCACCTCATCTGAACTCCGTAAGTGTTCGAAAATGAACAGTGGCTTAGCAATTTGCATGCTTGTACAGAATTTGCTTTTACTGTCTGCACTTAAGTTTAACTACTAATCTGCACGATTTAGCAAATCACAGCTTTATTACCATGTTAAGTATTAGTCCTTTCACATGTGCATTAATATTCACTAAAAAGAGAAAAGATTATGGACAAGAAGAATGGTTCTCAATCTGGTAAGGCTTGGCTGGAAACAGAGAGCCTCTTTTGGAATATCTATTCCCCAAACAGCACATAACAAGCCACATATCTTCATCATATGAGAGCACAGCAGTAAGAACACCTGACCTGCCAGATTCTTTTCAGAACTTAGTACTTATCTTAAAAAATGTGGCAATCTAAACTGATTATTCATAAATTCATAATCAACGTGCCTGATTCAGTAAGTGGTGCCTGCACTGTATTTTGAGTGAAAACATTCATGAAGTTTATGTTTAAAAATCAACACTTCAACATTTGAAATGAAACTTCTGCTTCTGATAAAAAAGGTTTTATATAAAACTGTGTGTTCACTTTAGCTTTAATTTCAGGTTTAAAAAGGTAACTAGTGAAAATGCCAGACTCATGATGTTATTTAACTGCACATTATTCTGGTTTGCAGTTACAACAGATATGCAGGTTTGCAGTTAGAACAGCTTTGTAACTTGGACTATGGCATTATTTGTTCTTTTGAGCTCTCCTATAAGTGCTGCATCAAAATATTTGACATTACCATCCATCATTCAGGTAAAACAAGTCATTTGCAGGTTAACCTTGTTGCTATATGCAATTTTCACATTCTAGACATTGTTTATACCACACAGTTCAAGACTTCACTTCTCTGGGGCTGCATTCTATCATACTTACAGTCAGACAGCATTTTGCAGGAGTACCAAGGTAAACAAAAAAAAGAGGTAAAAGTCCATATTTTGCAGTTGTTACTGAATATATATTTCATTTCACATTAATGCCCTTCAATAGCTTGTTAAACTCAGATTTAATATCTTCTTACATTGACACTGGAAGCATCTCACTAAGGGCAAAGCAGAGACTGCATATATTTTGGTTTTGTGTCTGCATCACATTTAGTACAGTATGCCTCAAATCTGATTACTGTCTTTGTGTACTGTTAAAAAAAAGTACTTGTTCTAAACACAGGTATTTAGAATATATAACCATAATATATTTTTTTTAGAATGAATAAGAAAAAAATTAATCTCAGTTTGCTTCACTGCATTAAAGGAAATAAAATTGCTTTCTTCATAATAAAAGAGATGTGTTCTATTTGTCTTAATCATCATCATTGTACAATCTCAGGCCAATACTTCATTTGGTTTTGTTTTGTTTCTTTTTAAAATTATTTTCCAGTCTCCAAATATTTTGAATCATAATCTCTGATATGCAGTAAGTAGTTTTTTCCATCTTAGCTTTTTTTCTCCTCACTCTTACTTCTGTTTATGTTTAAAAATCAAACACTTACCAAAAGTTAGCATAGAGAAATGAACACATGACTGTAGTATTACGACATGATGGTTTTATTACTCTATATATATTTAGTAAAATGTCACGCTAAATATACTGTTGTCTTTTAACAAGTACACACTATCTCCTTAAAGTAAGAGGAGAGGGCAGAAAAACACAGGACTACACATCAAACTGTGAAAACTATTTTTCTAGCTACTGCAGCTTGGCAGTCTCCACAGGCAGTTCTAATAGCCTGGAAATTGCCTCAGGGTCTATCACTGAATTCTGTTGTTGATGAGCTTTTATATTGCTTCATTCTTAAGCAGCCTTTTACTTTGCTTAGTCACTTTTCTTTCCTCAACAGAGCTATTATGGACATAAATTATCAAAAGGTGATTTTCCAATAATTATTTTTTACTTTTTTTTCTGGTTAAATTATAGCTGAGTGGACTTCTGCAAATATGCTTAAGAAACTGAGACAGGCTCAAAATTTACTTCAATTGAAGAGATAGTGGAGTATGCCTTGGTAAGACCTACTTGTAAATGTGGTGGTAAGACTGCAGTTTATATGGATAAAAAAAAATATTATTATTAAAGATACTGTGCTTGCATTAAATAATACACTTCTCTCTCCAGTTTCTGAGATGTGTTCCTGAGACTCCAAAACACAGAGTCACTGAAATCTCCCAAAGTCTGGTCAAGACAGGAAACTGTATTTAGACATTATCGAAAGAAATACACAGAAAACAGTTCTATGGTTCTCACAGGCTTAAATATTAAATTTAGTGATCAAGAAACTATTGGTATTGTCAGAAGAATATGTTTTAATAAGATAAACAATTTTTCTGTTAAGTATGCTCTTTTTTGTGCCACTTAATAGCATATTTCTCCTAGATCTACATTTCCAAGTAGATTTATTTGTAAATTATTATTGTTTTTTTAATAGTGTAAGATCCATATGACATATTGCAGTGGTATAAAATGTCATCCTAAGACAATTCTAAGTATATTAGCTGAAGGGGAAAAAAAAGAAGAGGAAAAAAAAAGCTATGCATTAGCTATGGTATATTCTGTACACATTAATAAATGATGCTGAGAAACAGGGATCATTAACATACGTAAAACAGTATGCAAATATGGCAGCTTTATTCTTGATATCTCAGTTCGCACAGTGAGATCCAACTTAGTTATTGATATGCCATGTAAACATATCCAGAGGGAAGATAGTCTAAGATTTCATCTTTAATTAGGTGCAAACCACAAAGAACATTGCCTATTTAGGAAGTAATGAAAAAATTATCCTAACACACTGGTATTTGTTTTCTTTAGAATAGTAATGAATTCCAAAATATTAATAACTAGCCACTGGGAGAACAGGAATTTTTCTCACCCATTAGGTTCCATAAGTACTTGAGTACTTAAAAACTTCAAGTAGAAAAATGTTAAAGAAAATACTGTACTGTAAAAGTGAAAATTCATGGTTATTTGACCACTTCAACAAATATTTCAAGATAAGTGTTGGTAATCTAGCTGTACTATCTTGCATTTTGTCTTTTTCAAACGTTATTTGTTCCTCTTTTGGCTACAGTTCAGATCCTTCCAGTAACTGTACAGATGATCAGATCTGGTCATCACCTACAAGAACTCTTGTGTAACACACAGTATGTATTTTGGGTTTTAAGTCAGTTTATTTTTCTGATGCACGTACTAATGAATTATGCCATATTCACAAAGGTTATAACAATACTGAATTAGTACTCTCACTAGCGTAAGTGTACTATAAAATGTTCTTTTCTCCTTTCATTTTTATGTGGTACAATATAGCCTGGGACACATGACAGAACTATTTATAAAATCAAATGAATGTGCATTGGAGCACAGCTAGTATAAAGAACACAAGAAAAGTCTTGTTGTTGTATTTTGTCTTGTTTAAATAAATTCCAGATGTTAAAAGTGCCAGAACACCTACAAGCAACTATTGAAAATGGAGAGGCATGGCAGTTACTTTGCATGGCAAGAACACCACTTCAAATTCAAGAGTTAACTGAAGTTCACTTAGTCAAGTAAGAAATCTGACCACTGTAAACATATGAAGCTTCAAATTAAATTCCAAATCCACATTGCATGTAATTCCACAGTTGAATCACAGTGAAAAGTGTGTGGTGTTGCAGTATTGATCATAACCTCATGTACAGAATGTTTCTTAAACTGTATGAACTACGTAGGATCAAAATTATACAGCTCAAGTTGCTTAAATACAGAAATTGTTTAATCAAACTGAAATTTACTGCCGATTGCTCCAAATTCATGTAATCCTTCCAAATGCCAATATTTGCTTTGTTACCTTTATGGTAGGGATACATGGATTACCAGCCAAGCCCACATCAACTGCACTACTTATGCTGTAAGTGGCTAGCAAGAGAGTTCACAGGAGGACCAGGTTTAGCAAGGACTCTGTAGGGTTTGTCTCTTATTACAGGACATTATTATTATTATATTACTGACTTACACAGATCAGCAAAATCTCCATCTACATTCCCTTCACACAGCTGTGCAGCCCACAAACTCCATCCAAACAGAACCATAATTACATTTCCTCTTCTGACTTTTGTACATCCCCCCTCATGGCTGTTTGGGCCCTTTTCAAGTTTTGAGCCTCAGCAGACATAGGCAGAACAGCCTGTTTCAGATCAGAGAGGGCTCTTCCATTGAAAATCTGAAACCTTCTCCTGACTTTAGTACTTGAGACAAAAATGGAGCATGACTCCAGTTTTCCTATGCTTACAATCAAAACTGGCAGCTACCCATATTCCATATTCTCAGGCTTTTACATAGATTACCAGATCTCTCCTCAGCTAGAACCAACAGTAATACAAAGCTAGCTAGCCACTAGCCACTGAAAAGACCTCCTCCCATTAATTTATATAGCGTTTCTTGCCTTATCTTAGTTTCCTCCAAGATTCCAGATAAGTAAAACTTCATTAGTGTTTAGCATTTTCCAGCTTCTGTAATCAATATTGTACGTTCTGCAATGATGCAAGGAGTTGGAACAGTGCAAAGCTTGTTTTAAAATATAAACACCCAGTTCCTTTATGAGTTAAATACTCTTTCATTAGTTAACCTCACTTGACCAGACTAATTGGCATAAAAATTACACATCTCTGTGTTTAAATATATTTGAATAAAAGTGAACGTCAGTGCTAATTAAATGTAGATCAAGAGCTACCGTTCCACTAGTCAAAATGTAAATTTCCCTCAAAAAGAACTCTAAATAAGTGCTTACTGCTTTACACTGCACAAAACTGCAATTGGGCAAACCTTCAGAATCAAAAAGCCAAAGTCAAAGAACCTTTATCAAATAACAGTTTTGCTGAAGAAGGAAATAAATACAGACACGCTCATTTTTTCATTATTAATAGTAAATAAGGTAGATTACACTTCATTAGTAAATTCAATTCAAAAAGGAATCTAATGCAGCCCTCAAATCCCAGCTGGAGTACAGTTTTTCACATGTGCCCAGATTTTCAAAATCACTAACACCTATGTTTGGGTATATAGAGCTGGAATAAATTAACAGAAGAAAATTCCTCAGTTCCAAAATTTTAAATGGAGTTAAACTTTCACAACTAACTCACCAGATGCCGTTGAGATAGTCAATGCCAGGTTTTTAAGAGTTCTTTCTGAAAAATCCCTATTAGCAAGTGCTGGAGGGCTAAGAAAGTGCTAGAAGCTTCCAAGATCAAAACAGGATGAAATGGTCTTGTTTTTCCCATATGTAAATCTGCAGGGCTCTCTACAACCTCAAACAGATAAAAGCTCCGTTGGATCAGATAAAAGAAGCAAATAAAGGAGTAGGATATGAAGGGTATTTTCCAACTCTTCCCCTAGTATAACCACCTGTATCATCCCAAGTTTGTGAGAGATACAGAGTGACTACATCCCAGGGCAGAAAAGATACACAACAGCTTACAAAATTTTCTCTTTAATGTAAATAAACATCATATCTAGGTAATATCTGATAAGAATCTGGATTTTAATGTTATCTTAACTGAATGAGACAAGCAAGGTATTCCAGGATCAAAGTGAACACTGGTTTCAGACTATAACCATAGATGTTGCATACTTTTCACCAAGATCAAAGGCAGCATACAAATATGAAATAATATTTAAACACCACATTTCAAATCTAATCTTTTTTTACACAGAATAGGTATAAAACCTAAAACATGCTGAGCCTTTGGAACTTTTTGTTAAATATCACTGACTGCATCAGGTTTGTCCCAACACCTACTGAGATTTTGAAGATTCTATGAGACTTTTTTCGGTGTTTGCAATCAAATAATTTAAGTTACTTCCACAGAAAATATTATGTAAATTACCGTAGCATTTAACTGAGCCACAATAATTGTACAGTCATTGTTATAGAACTATTCCATGCACAATCAGAAAGGCTCCCTCTGGCTCACCCAACACCAAGACCCTGCTGTCTCCAGGGCTGGGTGTTTGTCAGATAGTAGTTGCTGTTCTGGTGAGATGAACAGAACATCAGACCCATGAAAAAGACAACTTGGTGACCCTTTCATGATGTGAATGCATCATTCCAGTATTCACTGGAATAACTCCACTATTTCCTTTGTAAAACATCTTCTTTTTAAGCTTTAACCCAGGTTAAGTATGAAGACTGTTTCCACTTGATTTCTTTTAGTCTGGGCTCTGACCAATCTTTCATAAGATAAAAATGATGACATGAAACCTGATTGTGCTCTTAACACTTTTTTTACTTGAATTGCAACACGTGAACCTATGCTGAAAATCTTTCTTTATATTGAATTCCCACACTTTAAAGGATTTAGCAATTTTCTAGCAATTTTCTTTTTTTTCCTAAAAAAATACCTGATCAATATTTTCAGAGATTATATCTCTGTTTTTAAAAGCTTACAAGTCTAAACTAGCTTCTTATCTCTTGCCAGTTTCAATTTTTAAATAAATTCAGTTGAAGTCCTGAAATGTCATTCCAGCTTCTTCATTTTCTCATCACAAAACCTTCCGGTTTAGAATTCAGTATACATAAAGAGAATAATTTTGTTGCTTAATCAGAGGGCTTAAGGAATCTACAGAAAAATGACAGATTTCATAATTGGCAAAGAGCATAGATAAAGCAACATTTTGCATTTTAAAATCCTTAAAAAATGAGCAGACAAACGTATCTTATTGTCTTCTTGATGTGCTCAAATAAAAATGAATTCTCTCTTTTGAAAGAAAAAAAATCTTCACACACTTATCCCATCCAAATTGTACAGTAAAAAGGGAGAGAAGTTGGGGCTTTCTTTTTATATGCACTTATGAACATTCACATCTCAAAAAAAAAATTAAAAAATAAAAATCAAGCTGTGCATTGGCACTGAGAACAAAACTATCTCAGAAAAAAAAAATATTTACTTCCCCAGAACCCCAAAACACATATATTTTAATCAAGTGTAACACATAAAATAAACCTGGGACTCTGTCTTGGAACCAAAATAGACCATTTCTAATTCGTTTATGAACACCAGTAATATCACACCTCTGTATTTCCCTGGATTTGGGATTCATATAAAAATAAGTTCTACTGTTATGTACTTAAATTACTGGCCATAACGTGAGGCCCAAATGGGGATGTATGAGTATATACATATATCTCTCTGTCTGCATAGACCCATATAAAAATGTGCATATATAAACTGCTAGATTATATGTATCAGAATGGACATATCAGGTAGGTAAACTAAGATGTGAATTTGAATTTCATAGTCTCTGCATTTAGAGTGAATGTTTCTCAGGGCTTAGACTGTATTTATACATTTAGTGTGTAGAAAACCAAAATAAAATACATCATAAAATGAGAAAACTGCTATTAATATTTGGTTAACAGCACCAAATCCAGACCATAACCCAGAATCACCTCTAGTCTGCACTAGCTCCTCTAGATCTACCCTAATGTGTGCAAAAGGGAAGAGCCTAGCTCTTGACTGAGATGACACATCATGACAGGTCTTGACATTAAAAAGGGGACTGTTTTTGCCCCAAGAACTACTGTCTAAACCAAACATAGACAAGGGTAAGAGAGGAAAGAAAACATAGGTTTTCTTTTACAAATGTGAAGTTACTGGCAGAGAATCACTTTACAGATTAGTAACCAAAATCTGTTCGCCTTGCACTATTTCGGTGTTTTTTCACTGGCTGTTATCTCATCATGCACATTCAGGGGACTTAAAACCCAGATTTTATATATATATATATAAAATCTATATACAACCACACTATAATATTCTAGGATAACGAAGCTGTATATACAGTAACTTTGTCCGCTGTTACTCAATCTAAAACTACATTATGATTTGTTGACTCCAGAAGAGCTTGTGCAGGTCACCAGTGGTTTTTTAAGACTGCATTCTGGGCTCAGGAGAAGAAAATGCCACTTTATAACCAGCCAAGCATCAGGAGTAAGTAGAAATAACAGCAACAAGAGGAGTATTAAATGAGGACACAGTGTAATTATTTTTGTACAGAATCTGTAACATCCTTGCTACTTTACAGAAATAAGAGGAGCATAGTGCACGAAACAAGTCAAGGGTATTTCATTTAATCACTTGAAATGCATAATATCTTCCAAAATAGAGATTAACATTTTATTTTATGAAGGTGGGCAAACAGATCGTAATGCTATGCCTGGGAGCTATATACTACCAAATTGTACACTTACAGAAACTGTACATCTATACAGTATGCTATAACATGTAAACTGAATGCTTCAAGGTTAGCATCCATGAAACCTGTCTAAATCCTCTAACCAAAAGCAAACACAAGCAACTTAATCTCCAAATTGTAACAAAGCCATGAAAAATCTGTACTAGGACAGTTACATATTTTCCTGCAATGCGTGTCTGTGCTAGTAGGAGCCTCTGATCTCGTACATTTATGTATGAGTAAATATGAACTTTTGTTGGTATGTTCCACTATATCAGTATAAACTGCAAATTTGTTGGCATGTTGAATCCACATATGAGGTTTATGGGATCTAGTACACTAGTAACCTAGTAGCATGGATATAGCTTTAGGTTAAAAAGGCATAATAAATTGCAACAGAGCTATAAATGTTTTTCACCATATAAATTACCCAGAGTATTTGTTTCTGGAAGCTAGACCTAGAGAGCATTCTGAACAGAACTTCGCTTGATTTAATTCTGTGTATTTCAAGAAGAAACAAGTCCTTACTAGGCAAGAAAAACTTAGAGCATTTCAAGATATCCAAGACAGCTGTTTCAAGCCCTCACTTGAATCCAGACTGCTATCACTCTTGAGTGAACTAGAAGAAGCAATGTAAACACCTATGCTGTGTCTGCACAACCTTCCAGAAGGAAAATTATCTGATGATCATCTAAATACATCACTACTAAGATAGTTTTGTCCACTAGAGATACATGAAAATGCACACTGTGGGTTGAAGCTAGAGGAGTGTGAATAACTTCTCAAATAATTTGCCTATGAATATCTGTCTTTCAGTCAGCCTTGATGAACCCTCCATTCCCCACTGGCTTCTACTGCAAGAGGAAGAGCTGTGGCACATTTCTCATGTTATGCTCATTTAATCGAGGACACAGTGAACAGTTTTCAGATTCACCGTTACCAGGCTCTTGCCTCATTTCAGGCTTCTAAAATGAATTTACATTTGGTAATGCCTGAACAGCTATCTGACATGCAACAGACATATAACTTGTCTCCCTAATTCACTTTTGATTGATGTTACTGAGCCTATGGGAATAGGAACCATATGGCTGTGGATGCAGACAGCTTTATTACTTTATTTATCCCTGTTCATTGTGTTGAAGTGGCAGCTCCACCTCATTTGGAGAGGAAAACTGGAAAGAGCTGAATGGGACTCCTTGAAGTGCTTCCTATCCTATTCTCTACATTCTATTCGCCAAATGACTCCTCAGAGGTATTGGTCCTTTTCTCATAACCATACAGTATTAAACGTGTTTCAGAGCACAGTAATAAAAGAAAATTAGCATGTCAAAACCATATTGGGAAAAAGCCTCACTCTTCTGGCTGCTTCACAAAGACACGGAATAATGTAGATTTTGAGATTTAATCTCATCACCTTTGGGGAGCTGTTGTTTGTTTGTTTGTTTAAAAAGATACATGAGCTTGAGAAGGATGGTCTCCTTACTCTCTTATAGTCCGCACTCCAGCCCTTGTAGTGGTTCTACTTGATGCAGTTCATTCTACTCTGAATCTTTGAAAGAATCATTTCTATAAAGATCCCTCTATATATTATAATCAAAATCACATCTACAAAATGAAGCTTTTGTCATGACTGGCCTCATCCATTTTATAACTTCACTGGTGCCCACAACTGAAATGGTCTGTATTCCCCAACCCCCTATCTGCTACCAATAGAGTTTTACAAGTTTGCTGTTTTTTAACAAAAAAAGAAGTTTGGTTTGACTTTAGGTTTGGGGTTTTTTGTTGCTTTTGAGTGCAAGAAAATCATGACAATAATGGAGCAACAATGAGCTGATTTGGTAACTAATTGGAGACTCTTCAAAGGCTCATTAACAAATCAGAAACCTAGAAACATACATCTCTGGAAGTCAGCTGCAGCTGCTGATGGTAACTTCGAACTCAAGATTTTTACCTTATCTATCCACATTTTACAACATTTCCCTTAAAGTCTGTGATGAATATAAAAAAAAAAAAGATTAACAGGCAGTAGGTAGGAGAGGCTTTTTTAAAAAACAGTGATACCATTCATAAACATGGGACAAGTCGTTTCATCCAACTCTAGATGGCTCAGAACTTGATACTAATTAATAATCTAACAAATCACTGTTTGTACACCTAAGATCCATAAATCCTACAGTTTCAGATTTTTTTTTCTCTGCTCTTTTGATTAGACAATCAAAATAGTGCAAACTATAACCAGGAAACAGGGCTTCAGGCATTAATTTTATATCTCTTAAATGTACTATTAGTCCTTCAGTCACATTGTATCTCTAATAGTCCATGAAACATAAAGGTGATTTTCTTGCGCTCTAGTGGTAAAGGAAAAGGTCAGGTAAAGAAGAGGAAAGGTGTTTTACACTTTTTTCTTGCACAAAAGACAACCACGCAAATAGAACATCAACTCATTTTTACTACCCTTATTTATATTCTTTTATATTCTAAAGTACAGATTGTGAGCAGCTGAACTTTGTTTAAACAACTAGTACCTCTACAAATACTTAGCCTACGTTTGGAGCAGTGAGGTGGGGTGGTGTGGGCAGGACAATATCAACGCCTTGCACATTATTGCTAGATTAATTTATTATGATCGCTGTCATGTCAGTGAAGCAAGTGCGTTCCAAATTAATTAATGATGCAATGGGAAAACTCAAAATGTTCGGTCAACCCCAACACTGCTCCTTTCAGACAGTAAGGGCCAATTCTTCTGCACTCCAGAATGATGGTTTTAGTTCAAGTTCAATTACACACTCAGAGCCAGCTCTCTTGTTAAAATTATTTCTTCCTTTTCAACTATTTTGAGCTCCATCAAGTCTGTGCACATCTCAGGAAGCTGCCTAGCTGGAGGCAGTAGCAAAAGGATCGTTTTGAAAAGGTAAAAAGGCAAGGAATTTGAAGGAGCTGTTTCCTGTAATATCCTGTTTTCTATTGAAAAGATCCAATAAGTAACAGCCTGAGGTTAGTTTCAAGTTGTATGTTTCACATTGCTGTTGCCAATTGAATTGCTTGGTTACTGTTTTTAATCACATTGAGAAAATTTAAATCTTCCCAGACTGCCCTCACTAGTCAGCCCTAACCAAAGAAAAATCATTTACCTAACACAAAGCTCATATTTTTGGATATAACTAAATGGCCAATTTTTAAAATTCTACATAATGTTGAAAACTTATTAAAATACTATAGGAGAATTCTATTTGGAAATCAAATGCTTTAATATAAGAATAGGAAAGCCAGACAATTTGTTCCTAAACTTCTTATCCTTAGCCTGTATGCCAAGCCATCTTATATTAGAAGTCTCTTTACATGATTATTTGGAAAGTAAAGCTCTGCTCAGTGGTAGGACATATAGCAGAACCTAGTTTGCGATAACTCCAGCTACATAGAGCTTCATTTTTAAAGCAGCCATTGCATAGGAATGAGAGATCATGATCCACTCTATATCCTTCTGAGTTAGGTAAACATTTGGTAAACAACTACAGAGAGCTGCTACATGGTATGTCCAAAGTTTCAAACAGAACATGCACCAAAATAATTAAGATCAAATTCTAAGAACTTCCTTGCATCAAGCCATGATCCTACAGCACTAAGTTTTCAGATTAGACATTCAACAAGGTAAGGATATTGATACAGAACTGTATAAAAGCTTGCTTTCCTTCTGACAGTACAGCTGAGAAATGATAGGTACAGATAAAGAGATAGAGTAGGAAAGAAAGCTCACAGAGAATTACAGGGAAGGAATCTGTAAATTAGACTGGAATAAAACAACAGAGCTCCAAACACAGAAAGTGTATTTTTGAACTGTATTCAAAAATACAATGTCAATGTTGGAGACAGGTTACAGTACAGCTGGTGAGATGGAAGATGCCATAAATGCATCACAACTGTCTGGAGTGGTAAAAGAATGAAAGATGACAGGAGAAACAAAAGGTTCTGAGATAAATATTGGTTAGAAAAAGAACAATTTACTTTAGCTCCTCACAACTTGAAAAAGAAATGCAATGTGACCTAGTTGTTACAAAAGACTTTCCTCCATAACATGGAATGTGAGACCAGTAGCTAGCACCCAGTACAACAGTGCCTCTTTTCAAATATTACTGCATTCACACTAATAATTTATTAAATATATAAAGACATACAGATGACTATGGGTGAAATAATTAAGGCACTAGTAAAATTATCCAATTTGTTCAAAGTTTCCTCCTTCCTCTTCATTTTTGGATTGCTAAGAATCACCTTGATTAAACGTCCATCAGAAATAGTATGGGCACACACAAACTCTTTCAAAGTAAATGACCAAGTAAAATCTTCTATAACTTCACTTTTCTAGGACGATAAAGTATGTCAAGGAAGTGGCATCTCCTTCCTGAAGATTGTTATTTTTTTAAAACAAGATGACTGTTTTAATTATTATTTATTCTGGCTATTATTATATTAATATATTACTATATGTTATTTAAGATCATAATTATTATGCCTATTATTTACAGTCTGTGTTGCTAAGTACAACAGCTGCTTGTATACGTCTTCAAGTCCCCATCCTTTCTCAGATGCTGAGATGGGTAAAGGAGGAACAGAATTCCCAGTTGTAAATCTGCCTAGGAAATTTGTAGATGAAAATGTCAATGCACGTGTAAATAGTATGCAGAAATCTGACTGGATCAGTTAAAAGTTCAGTATTTGGAAAGAATAAAGAAAACATCAGCTTTTAAAAGAGTGAAATTATTAACTTTTGAAATGTTGTAAGTTTCAGAACGCATACTATCAAAATAATTTTTCCACTCTTCCACCCAAGATTATAGAGCTTTGTATATAATGTGCATTGTTTTAAAACAACAGAATCCTACACACTGATTATTTTTTTCCCTCAAATATATTAACCTTTTGACCACCAGATATGGACATACAATGAAAGACTTTAACAACATTGCTGAATGCTTTCTTTTGTGCTTCTCTTTGAGGCACAGTGAATGATCCCTTCACAGAAATAAAGGAGAAAATATTTGTATTTCTATTTTCCCTGATGTTCCTTTATAGCTTAGAAATACAGTATCACTGGAAAAAAATATTCAAAACACTTTATTGAGCAACAACGTTGTATGGACCTGCTGCTGGACTTAAAATCACAATAGGTAAAGCAACAAAATAAATGAAAAAAACTAAAGTTTTGCCAGGATTTTTTATGCAGACTGACTCTCTGAATCATTACTATTGTAAATAAATTGTCTGATACTTGGAATAACGCAACACTTTTTCCTTGGAAGATGCTTATTTTCACCTTATCAGCTGGCATGTGAAAAACAGCTAGTAATATTAGAGAATATTACTACATCATTTTCATTTTTATTCTTACAATAATAAATCAAATCTATCCAAAGGATGCACAACATTACATCACTATTATCAAACTTGTAGCTAAATTATTTTCTTAACTGATGCAGTAATTTAATAAGAAATTTTACCATGACAGTTGTATCAGTTCAGATTTCAGCTACCTCATTATTAGCCGAAAGAAAGAACTAAGGCTTTTTTTCCAAGGAAAAACTGAAATACATAGTGTAGCTATTCTTCTGTTAAATTAAATCAGTTGCCCTTCTTAGATTAAGGAAATATATTCACTCAATTGAAATAGTCACTGAAGCAGACAATTCTGGAAAATATATGACACAAGCCTTATTGATTGTATCAATAAAAACTGTCATTCCCAACTTTCAACCATGCAAAACTGACATTTCTAAGTTTCTTGTAGGAATTCAGGTAGCAAGGTCAGAATTGGAAAACACATGTTACTTACAGAAATAATCTTCTGCTTTAAAGAACAAAGGTGATCTAAAATTCAGAAGTACCATTACAGAGTTCTTTTTCCTAAAGCCTTTAGTTTAAGGAATTACATATAGTTTCTTATCCTTTTACTGAAATGTCTGACACCAAACATCAATTTCATTATATAACAATCACAACTCAAAATTTGAATCAATGTTTGCATTTTTACCTGTACTGCTCTTTATTTTTCTTTCCCTTCTTTGCATCTCCTGGTGCTTTTTAGCATCTGCTATTTATTCTCTTTACCTTCCAGCCTTTCCTTCTCTCTTTCTTTAGTACTCTTATTTCCTTCATTTTCTTCCCCTTCTCACAATATCCACAACTTCTATAAGGTAGTCCAGTGTGTTAACACCACTGACACCAAAAAAGTTAATTATAATTTGTCCCAAACATATAATACACACATCTCTTGTAGCAGATTAAGGGAAAAAAAAATTCTAATATTGTGCATCCTCCATCCAGGCTAGCTTTGCAAGATTATCTTTGGAGACAGTTCACTACTATTTAACATTTCTTAGTTTGCAGGCTCCTAAATATTTTCTGACAGAAAAATGGGGTCCTATCAGGTGCGTATGCTTTGTTTTCTTGATTACCAGTCACAGTCTGTTTTGAAACAGAGCACTAATACTGTTGTCTTCTGCAGTCCCCAAACACATATTGAAAGCTACTGGGCTAATTCTTAAAGAACATCAAGAGTAAAAGATTTATTTCTGGCTTGGTCAGCAGTTCGCTGGGTTACATTGTTGACTTTTTATCCTTTGATTTCCTCCCTGCAAAATGCAGAAACAAGACTGCACTCACAGCTCACACAGTACAAAAAATAATTAAGGCTCTGTGCCTCTTCGATTAAAGGTGCTAATGAACTGAGAAGTGTGATTATCATCTCAGGCCTGATCTGTTGCATTTTCACTGTTTATCCTGACATCTACTTCACACACGATTACACAAAGCTTTATCAATGAAGCTTTCTATCTCACTGTAGCACCAGTAAGAGAGCAGTGGCATATTTAGACAGCACACTGCACATCAAGTGTCTGATTTATAAAATGCATGTCTAATTCTCACAGGCCAAAGACTTCACATGGACTATTTCATATAGCTACCTAAATAATGCACACAAGTGAGGCAGATAGGAATGCAAGTCAATTGTGCACCAATTTTAAAAATCCTCTGTTAAACCCAGAACGTATAAAGACTTCCCATCTTAGCCTATGTAGCTGCCACATCACAGCTTTAATTACTCTCAATATAACAACATGAATTTATCCATCTGAAAATCTGAAGCTGCCTTGAAAACAATCTCTTAGTATCAAATTATTAATGAGAAAGGGCTGCTACTGTTGACTTAATTGTTTTAAGGAATTGTTGCTATCTCTGTGTGTGACATTGTTGACATGACCAGTTTCCAAGACACATTCTCTGTCATGCAGCCCCTTCTTGTCTACATTCAACTCAACTCACACATAGCCTGATCATTTCAGATGATTACAAACACTTTAAACAATTCTAAGCTCAAATGCTGATCGCTTAATGGGCCTGTAATATTGACTTCCTTTATAGTTATATTAGTCTCATAATAATAATTTTTTTCCACAAAGTAATTCAGCCTATACTGGCCCACGTAAACATTGGGTTCTCTACATTTGCTTCCACATAGAATTAATTCCCTCTCTTTTGTAATTCTGCAAAAACATTGCTATTTTACAAAACTTTCCTCACAACAGGGATATGAAAGAAACACTTTCTATTCCCAGGTCTGACCTGACTTTTTGGGATACTTGTAGTCACCTCATTAAAAAAACCCAACTATTTGAAGCTTAAATGTTTTTGCATGTGAAAATCTGTTACTGTTCTTGTAATTTTTATTTGTAAAACACTAAAAAGGACACCTATTAGATTTTTTTAAACTAAACTTTATTTTGTTTACTGCAGCACACTTTTTTCCTAACAATAAAATTGAAGGGCAGTTACTGATCCAAAATGAGTTTTGCATCTTTTTTCTCTACAGACATAAATGGCCATCAACTGAGACAATATCCTAAAACAAGGTATGTAACCAGTACAAATGTAACTGGCACATAACTATGATGATTGCATCACCTTCTGCAAAGTGCTCTGAAAACCCTCTCTATGATGCTATTACAAACTGATTCCTTGTATGTCAGTCAGCTGTATCAGTTAAAGCCAAAATGTAGTCCTTTAATCAGTTAGGGCAGTTCTGTACTCGGAGAGAGAAATGAGCTCATATTCTATGACAGATTATCAGTAAACTTAGAAATAAACTAAAAAGGCTAATAAAAAAAAAAAAAGAAAGTAAAAACAGAATAAGCAATTGCCAAACCTGCAGAGGAATAAGGAGATTATCCCAAGCAGACAAGATTCAGGCTTCAGTATACAAGGCAAAAATATCATAATCTCAAGACTCAACATGAAACTAATTAGAAGCCAGAGCTTCTCTTAATTAAATTTTGCTATTAATTCCAATGAGATACCATGTCAATCAAGTAAACTAGATTTACATAAAAATAGAAATCTTCCAATCTTCACATATCCATTCTTCTGTCCACAGCACAGCCATACACTCCCATCACAAAGGTAAACAGTTACTTCCATGTGCAACAACTTCCATTCTTGCAATTCCAGAAGTGCCCCCTAAATGTGGTTAACACATTAATACATAATTCTTCAACATTATTAATGCCACCCATTCTAACTACAAATCAGCAACTCACGATTTACCCAAGTTAAACAGTGGCTGTTTATTGTGACATTTAGAACACATACTTGGGAGTTTTTTGATTTGTTTTTTACGCATAAAAACCACAAACTTTCTAACTACTCTTCCATGCAAAGGCTGCATTTCCCACAGGCAGACTATGCTTTAGCATTTCATTAGATGGACAACATTGAACTTACTTAAAAATAGGCAAGCAGTGTCACAGCCCATTTGCTCTGATACAATTGTGAGAAGGTAGTTAGAGGCTGTGTGCCCAACCACAGGGAACATTTGGCATAAAAAGACACAGCAGGAACAATGTTTTTTATATAACAAAGTACAACAGTGTGGCAGGAGGGGGCTTTCATGCTGTAGGCAAATGGCAATCTACATCCCTTTTGTTTCTTGCTTTGGAGGCTTCACTGAAATTCAGGAGAAGATGTAGCACTGCAGTCAGTTTTAGGAATTTCCATGAAGTCAGTCACCCAATATATGTTTGTTTTCAACTAGCAGAAACATCCAGCATAAGGTGGTACCAACTTAAACAAACTCCAGCAGTGCAAGAATTATCTTCAGTTACTTCAAGTGTCTCAACAAATCCTTAGGGAAGCAATACCCACAGAGACTCACAAACCAGCTGCTGAGTAACTTGGTAAACAAATTTGAAAGTGTTACACATCTGTAATGGTATAGATGTAGTTTTTTTTTCTACTCATGTTTCATGCCACTCTCTCTTGCTTTCATTATGTCAGAAAGAACTTACACCATCATGTAAACGGAATCATGTACCTGAAAGGTCCTTGCACTCTAGAAGTATCACTAACAGAAGATACTCAAACAAAAACTCCAATATGAAAACTTTCAGCAAAGTAGCTTTGATGCGAAACTGCTTCACAGAGAGCACAGCAGGTTCACTTGAAGTAACTCAACTTATGTCAACTTTTAATATAAACATGACAGACCTCTCACAGAGCTCCATCAACTTTGACCAGGAATTAAAGTATTTGGAAAGATGTACGATCCATCTTCTGTAGGAAGACATAGACAGAAGGGCTGCCCCCAGACACAGAGCCTCTAAAATATATGCAGTTAGTAAGTATGCCCAACACAATGACTATTTACATGTTATTGATGTTCTCTTAATGAGATTAAGACATCACATTTGCTAGCTACCTCCAAGATCAACTGCTGAGTATCAATTTCTGTTCACACTGTGTTACCTCAATGCTCTGCTATATATAAATGGCAACACTGTGTCACCTTAATGAATAGTCCCTTTCTTCAGCAGCTTTTCATATCACTTTAAAACCACTTTGTAAATACAATGAACTTTCAGTGATTTCATTGGCTTTTTCCATGCAACAGGAATAAGAGATTTAACATTTATGCAGTTGACAATGTGTGTGTAAATATTAAAGAGAGTATTTAATCATACACACACACAAAAAAAGAGTCTTTTTATCTGGTCTAGTATGCACATACACAGCAATTTCCTCTGTTTCCCTAATATGATTTCAAAGATATTGCAGATTCACTTAGAATTATTTCTCTTTTGTCCTTTAGTGCTTTATGCACTGGCTCATGGTGCAGAAATATTTCACAGGAAACTAACATTCAACTCCTTTGCATAGCTGACTTTCAACCTCCTGAAATATTTTTTTGCGCTGCCTCAGGCTTTTGTTTTTCAAATTGATCAATGTATAGGTTAGTTCCTTTGTTCTGCAATGAGTATAAAGTGTTTGTTCAGAGACAAAAAATGTGAAGCACTACAAGAGCTTAATAAACAGGTATAAAAATACAGCTTCAGGTAAGATTTTGGACAGCAACACTGGTAATAGTCCTCTAAAAGGAAGCTAAACAAGATCTAAAGATACTATGAATATCGTTTGTAGAGCAAAGAAAATACACACAAAAATGGAATGAAACCTTATGAAATCCAGAAAGGTAGGGAACCCCTGAGGTAACACATTATACCACAGCCATGGGAATTGTTTCACAGGAGGAAATGGAAGTGAACAGTGATGACAGCTGTGAATCTGTAATGCATTTAGCCGACAGCGTAATATCGGCAGCATATGAAGTGAAGATATTTTTAATCAATAGTTTGGAGACTTAGAAATAACTATTCAATCCAAGGCCAGCTAACAAGGTTCTCAAAATTAGCAGAAGGCATATTACTCAGTCAAGATCCTAAAATTGACACTTTCTGGTTCTCTGTATTACCTCCGCTCCCTAATTTTTTTCCCCTTCTTCCAATAACTTACAGATGAAATCTTGATAGCTTATAGATTACATTGGGAAAATTTCTACTAATTATCAGACAGCAGGAACTGCTTTCATAAATCACAGAAATCTGAGACAGCACCAAGCTCTCACTTTCCTAAATGATAAGTGGGGAAAAAAAAAAAAACCAACAACCCCACAAACCAAACCAAAGAAATCTCACCCACACCCAAAAAAGTCTCCAAAAGAGAAATATATAAACCCAAACTTTGAAGTAATCATATGTTTTAATAATTCTCTAAGTATTTGCTTCAATTTTTTTCTTTAGTAGTAGAGAGAAGTTCCAAAATAAAACATCATAACTTGGGAGTGAAGGAAAAAATCCTACATCTTCCCACAGACATTTCAAATGTGTACAAATCTGTTCCCTTAGAACCTTTCATGTTGAGAAGAGGATAGCATAGGATCTAAGTCCAACATCCTCCTTGAAACATGATAAGCATTGAATACTTACCAGGTTGCCTAGGTCTGTGTGTAGCTGGGTCAGAAAAATTCACCAGATAAAGATTTCACAACATCTCTGGGCATTGTATTCCCATTTGCCTCAGTCTCCAACTTTCCAATACTCTCAGCTTGGCAAATCTAACAGACAATAGCCTCACAATGACAGCTGACAGTTCTCTCAGCACACTCAGATGCATCCCATTTGGTTCTATAGACACATTTAGGTCAAGATTTCTCAAGAAATCCCTGTTGAATTCCTCAAATATAACTTTCCACTTATCTGGAAAAACTAGACCTGGGTGATAGAGTGACCCCACAGAGCAAAGAACCAGATAAAAAACTAATCTTCTGTCACCAAAATATAAAAACACTATTGGGCCAGAGATAATATTTTATTGCCCTTTGTTGATAACATTAAAGGAAACAAGATAGTATCCCATCAACAAGTTGTAAAAACAAAGGAGATAAGCTATTTCGGCAAGGCAGAAATTTATATGTGTGATATCTGTAAATTAAAGATTAAATACAATACGCATTTGTAAAGCATTTTAAAGTTAAAAACAGACACTATAAGAACTTTGAAGACCAAGTTTGTTCTTAATAATTACTGATTTTTGGAGATAGTGTTTAAAGCCTGCAATTGCAGGTGAAACGTCTGTTATAACTTTAGCTGAAACAACTAATGTAGAAAGGGTAGCCCCAAGGATTGTTCCAAATTCAGTCTAAAATAAAATGAGAAATAACAGAGAATAGATACTGAGAGGCAACGCTAACAATAACCATCAACATAATAAGATACGGAAAGAGCACGTCAACTATCTAATTGCAGTCAAGTGCAACTATCAATTAACAGTCAAGTGATTCAAGTGCCACTCTTCAAATGTTATCAGTCTAATAAAGCTGGATCCATTCTCAGTATCCCAAGTGTGTTTAAAATATCCCATATATTCCTTTTGCACAGCAGGATCTTGTATTTTGATTACTTAAAGAACAAAACCAGTATTCATATTCACTTGTTTGGATACATTAATTTCTGAGTGAAGTTGGCCACTATTAGTTTGGTCTCTCACTTTTAACAAAACAAAGACAGGATGAAATAGAGAAGTTTGGGGTTTATGTCTCTGAAGTCAACACTAAAAACTTTCCTTACTTATGTAAAATTTTTTTTTTTGGTATAAGCTCTGTAAGTGACCTTAGTGCTCTGACTGTTCTACCCTCTCATAGTCTGATTTGTTACTCTAACCTCTCCAAAACAGTAAATTACTAACAAATGGAAGTTGTAACTTTAGCATGGCCTTTGTGACAACAGTTACGTCTATTGGTTTACGGTACACTGGGCATTGAATCCACCTTTGTAGGACAACAGTATGGTGGATTTATCAGCAAAAGTGAAAAGAACTGTTAAAATCTTACCAAACAAAATGCTCCAGTGGTAATATATATGTAGACATATGTTAGAAAATACTATTTTATAGTGGATTTTTTCACTTCTATTTGACTTGCAGTTGTAATTGTTTCCTTAAATAAACAAACAAAAGGAAAAAAGGGGAAAAAAATTGAAAATATGGAAGTACCACGCAGGCTTAGTTGTGCATTTTATTTTTCATGTTATAACTGCATCTAACAGCAGTAATTGACCTGAGACCCAAAGTATCAAATGCTGTAAATGCATGAAGATGTAGCCAATTTATGAATTTGCTTATTAGTGAAAACGGCAAAAAAACAGACACATGAAGGAAAAGAAGAAAAGAATAAAACATAAGCTAAAGGACTAGGAAAGTCTCCAGTTGTCATGTTAGCACTGCAATTTACTGCTCACTTAGTATGCTGATGTGCTTAGCTTTTTTAAATGGAGCTTTGATGAGAGGACAATGAAATGGAAAGATAACAGAAGACATTCATTTGAAGTACAAAAAAGCTTGACCATGAATCAAGAAATGAAACATCTGTTAAACCACCAGTCAAGATTTTGTTTTGATTTTCTGACTTTTCTCCTTCCAAAGTATTCTAATATAGTTGCATAGTCTGAAGCAGTTCCACAGAGACTCAGTCAGAAAACTCTTACCCAATCTTGGATCACAATAATGTTTGCACATACAAACAGAGACAGACTGCAAAGCCAGTGAGGTATTCCAGTAGGTGATCATGGGCACTTGGGTAAAACAAAAAAAAGACTGTGTTAATAAGGCAAAACTGAGGACTAGGAATGCAATAGCTGCCACCTATCTGGCTCCAAAAGCCTCTCTCTTTTGGTACCCCCAGAAACCCTATTTCAGCCAGTTACCTTTTTCTTTCTTTTAAGGACTATTCACCTTTTTTTTTTTTTCCTTTTCCCCCTCACATTTCTTCCCTTTCAGAATGGCCATCATGACAGTGTGTGTTAAGTGTTTTCAGGAGACATTTTCAGTGGGAAAGGCCAGGCTATTACACAAGAAAGGGAAGAAGGGATCTTGGTGTATAACAGCAAAACAGAATGATAAGCCAGCAAAACAGCACTCTCAAGTGCTGAAGCCAAACCAAATAAATTCCTGCTTTTTACCTCATTCACTTACATTCCTGTAACCTCATCTTTAGAGTTGCTTTGATTTTTTTTCAGGAAATGTCTAGATTCTGATCTGACATGATATGGGAAAAATTAAGCTGTGCAGGACCTTTAAGAAGTCAAATATTGGTAACTAATGTAAAGAATGAATCTCTAGATAGCAAGCTCTACAGTAAAACTACAATAAAACAATTCAGAATATAAGAACTCTTACAGATGGCATGAAGACAATTTTGACATGTAATTCAACATAGCATAAAACTAAATGAGATCTGTGGGAGTGTAATTATACTTCCATATGGCTGCTGTTACCCTCAACCACCAGAGAATACTACCAAGTTTGTCAAGCAACTTAAAATAAAAATTTATTTTCTAAACAAGTAGGTTATAGTAACTGTTCAGAAAGGTGAAGAACATAGCAAAGAAGTTGAAACTTAATCAGTTTAACATTTATGCTACAAAAAAATACAGTAATTTTTATAAATCAATGCCATTAAAAGATTGTGTAGAAATTGATAAAAATATTAGAATGAGTGTCATGTGACCACATTACACAAACTCAAAGGAGCAAAAGATGCTAATATTAGCAAGCTAAGACATTCATATGCTCTATAGACTGACAAACTTGTTTCCTTATAAAAGCATTCTATATTTAAATATGTAGATTAGCTTTCCACAAGCTTTTCTACTACTAGCAGGATCTATCTGGTAGCAAAAAGCATTTAATGTGACATTTCCTTGATCGGAAGATAGGTCTTAAAATAGCAACAGCCAAACAAGGGGAGAGGATTTCAAAACACCTATGTCCCTCATTTCTTATGGGACAGAAGAAATCGAAGCAGATACTTTTAACAGCACTGACAGGACAAAACATGACTGGCAACTACTTTTCCCTAGAAGATGTAAGTAGATGACAGGGCTATAAGGTCTGCTGTGAGAAAAAGCAGATGGAAAACTGCTATATTTAAAAAGTATATTGTAGTGTAAGGGCTAAATGGAAGCAGCAGGTCACCAAACAAGATGTGCAAACAAAACCCAGTCAAGTGATTCAGTCTGACCTAGAAAGTGAAAATTCACAGGGAATTTGTCACATCTGAATGCCATGTGCTGAATCAGCAATAGGATTTCATAATCTAGCCTTCCTTTCTTCCCTTCTCTCAATAGACCACTCCATAGTATTTATATTAATTCTAATTCAGTCAAGCAGAAGCACAATATAAGTCACAAGTTTACATAATTTTGAGGTCTGATATTGATATGAAATATCAAAATGCTCTATGAATGGAAAAAAATATGTGCTTATGTTTACAAACTCTAACCAGTATCTTTTAGACACTTCAAAGTATCCAATATCTAGTCCTGTTCCTTTTGAATGTATTTACAACTTGCTTTACATTCTAGCTATTCTTACTATCTAAACACACACATTTTTTTCACCAGTAAATCTTAATTATTTTATTCATTTCTTGGCCATCTCTAGCAATTTATCAATGGTAACTTTCCTTTTTCTGCTTTTTAATTTTTCTTTTATTAGACTTTAAACATATAAAACTGCTTTCTATACCCAGTCTCACCCAAGCACTGCAAAAGCCAGATACTCAAACACTATAAAGGAGATGCCAGAACTTAACTGCTTTGACTTCCAGAGGCGTAAAACAAAAGTGACATTACACAACTCATTTTCTCTCAACAGTTATATTGCCATTTTGCTTTTTTAACTGTAGGCTGAAGTAATAATAATAGTGTGGTGTGGTCTAGAATGCATAGTAGCTCTAAGGTGTGATCATGATGCCTTACTACAGCATTTTCAGACATTGCAATTTGGGTGTATTTAGACAAAGACTGACTAAAAATTCATCTTCTCAAGCCAACAGCTCAAAAAATACATGAAAGACATGAGTAAGAAATTGTGAAGTGCAACTCCTCAGCACTGAGGAACAGAGTCCTTAAGTCTAGACAATCCAAATATGCATTCAGAAAAGCAGTCATAATTATGTCAGGAAAAATAAAAGTCACTGTACCACTGGCTTTATCCCCAGACATCGTATTTCACACCTCTGTTTCTTTTCACCAGAGATTGCTGATCTACAGCTCTGAGACCATCTGTACAGCCAAGTGAGGTTTTAAGATGCTTTCAGGTATTGTATGCAGTGTAAGAGGAAAATACTCCCATTCCACTACTTAAGCATGCACTTGACTAGCCAATTTCCCTACAGTCCTAGAAACAGAGGATGCCTAAATGAAGTTCTTAGTCACCATTCAGATCCCCTCTGTCTTCTACACTAGCTACAAATAACTAAAGCCACCCGCAACTGTACTAACTGAAAGAATGTGATTTCTTATGTTATAATTAATCTACCAAAATCATCAGATTTAGTCCTGATTCAATGGTCTCTGTTAAATGCTCCTCCAGAATGAAAATATCTCCCTGTCATTATTAAGTGATGGCCAAACCCCCACTCCAAACCCAATTGCTAAATTGCAATTTAAGTCTTGTATCATATATGAGAGAGTGGAGAAAACCAAGTGAGGAAGTAGCCAGAATGTACTCTTCTATGTCTACTCAGAGCAGCAGAATACAAAATTCACAGCCAATTCACAATTGAGAGGCTTCTGATAACAAATAACAATGCATTAAACCATAAAATTATAAACATCAGTTTTAAGCTATAATTTAAATTCTCATCTACAACTTTTAATCCCACGTGGCAAGAGTAGAGGTGGTACAGTGGTGATTAGTTCATTTAGTTTTCCTGCAAGATGTTTTTTGTATTCAAAAGTCTTGCTGCAAGACAAGGAACTAAAAATACATGGAATGACTACCGATTACCAATGTGACAGAGCAGACACATACCAAATTACAAAGATCATTATGTGGTGGATACTGATTACTAGCCTGTCGAGCCCAATGTCATTTATCTGTTGCATTATGAATAGTACTCTGATCAGGAAAAGTGTTGGCAATTTGTTGAATTACTTTTTATTGAGAAACTGTCAGGACTGCTATTTAGAACTATAAATTCTGATTGCTTCTCAACTATTGTTTCCATTCTCATCTGAAGAAAAATGACTAATACACAAGGGTCATAAAATGCAGTAGGCAAGAGTCAGATAGTTGGTTTTTTTAAATCATATTTTAAAAAAATAAACTCTGGATGCCACAGACAATTCTCCCTGGTCTATTTTCTTTTCTTTTTTTTTTAATCAAATCTTCAATTAATGTTTCAGAGTGGGTTAACTCTCCTCTGTTGCTCTTCAGACTCCCTGTCACATAGATGACAGCCTATTTTCTTTGGTATGCACTCAACTTTGAATGCTCAACTTGACAGGCTTCAGCTACCCTGCATCCTCTGTTAAATCCTCAGGGTTGAGGTGAGGGGAGTGGTGCATGAGGAGGAAGATCATTGGGAAAAAGTGTAGGAAAATATTAGGACAACAATTCTAACATTTTCTCACTATTAGTCCTTCAGCATCTTTCCTGAACAGAACATTTAAAGCACAATACAAGAAGCTGCCTTGAGACAAGTTCTATTCATTGAAATATTACATGAAATAGCTCTTGTGATTGGATACCAACATATCTTTAATATCTCATCCAGTATTGCTGATGACAACTCAGTAAGGGAGAACTAGGTATGAACGTGGGAATATCTAAAAGAAATGAAACAACAAACTAGCTTATCATCAAGAAATATTTATCTCATATTTACCTAGTTCGTTTAAAATCTCTAATTCCGTAAGTTGGAAAAATACAGTCTCTTCCTCTCATGACAGGAAGAAGAACTTAAAGGAAAGAATGTATCAATCTCCAATTAGAAGCTGAATGAGCTCAGATGCTCTTTATGACTTCATAGGCAAATAATGTCAAAAATATCATGAAAGATACTGTTTGTTTCCTGCATTTTTATGGAACCTCAACTGTTACTTAGCTATTGAAATTTAAAGAGGAGTTCTAATGTAGTTAAATTCCCTGATACAATTAACTTGAAAGCACACTCATAGCAAGCATCTACAGAAAAAAAAAAAAGGAAAAAAAAAAGAATCAGTGAACACAGTTTCAGTTATCAGGAATAGTGTGACCAGCAAACCAGTGAAGGGATTGTCCCCCTTACTCGGCACTGGAGAGGCTGCACCTGAAATACTGTGTCCAGTTCTAGGCCTCTCACTACAAGAAGGACATTGAGGAACTGCAGCATGCCCAGAGACAGGTAATGAAGCTAGAGAAGGGTCTAGAGAACAAGTCTGATGGGGAGCAGCTGAGGGAACTGTGCTTGTTTAGCCCAGAGAAAAAGAGACTGAGGAGAGACTTTATTGCTCTCTACAAGTACCTGAAAGGACGTTGTACTCGGGTGGGAGTTAGTCTCTTTTCTCAGCTAACAAGGGGTAGGACAAAAGAAAATGGCCTCAAGTTGCACATGGAGAGGTTTAGATTGAAGAGCTGTCAGGCATTGGAACAGACTGCTGAGGGAAGTGGTTGAGTCATCAATCCCGGAAATACTGAAGTACATTTAAAAGACTGGCATTTAGGGACATGGTTTAGGGGTGAACTTCGCAGTGCTACGTTAATGGTTGGATTTGATGATCATAAAAGTCTTTTCCAACCTAAATGATTCTACAATTCTGTATTTCCTTTTTTATACTATCAGGAAGGTGACAATGATCTTACAGATTACAGAATATTGAAGCATGAGACAGTAATAACAATAGAAAAGACAAAGCTGTTACTTTGACTAACAGAAAGTAACCAATTTTGAAGCAAATTCAAATTTATCTTTACAAATTTATAGTGTACACATTTTATTGTATACAAGAGCCTGAAAAGTTACCTAATAAGGAGAGAACACATTACACTTCAGTGAGGTAAGTGTTAAATGGCAAACTGCTCCAGGGCTGACACAATACATAAATATGCAGTATCCATCAATCCATAAATCTGAAAAGAACTAATATAAAAGTTGTGAATAAGAGCTTTAGGAATAGTCCTTTTACTTCACCAATGATTAATATTGTGTTGTATTACATTAACATAAACATGTCTGTCTCTGCAGATACATGACAAAATGAAGATTATAATTCTACTTGTAGAATACTGAGTGATAAATTTTCACTGAACTGAATGGGAATACGTAAAAGAAAGACATGAATATTAGCAAGGGTCATTTTTCTATTACTCTGTGATCAAATGGATCTTTGGAAAGGGATGACCAAGGTAGCTGCTACCAACAATATCAAAATTCCTTACTTTCTGTTCAGCTACCAAACAATTTTATTACCAATAGTTCATAAAGAATATTAATATTCAGTTACAAAATATTATTATCAAACTATTAGTCATAACAAGAAAAAAATTAACTTGTTCTGAAAATTCTAGGTTGGTATTAATTCTAGTTAAACACAAAACAATGACTCATTTTCTTTTCATTTTTTTTTTTTTCTTTCTCTCATTCCCTGAAGTGCTGAACTAGATCCTCCATTGTAACCAAAAAGTAAATGAAGAAGGGGAGAAGAATCAATAATGTGATCCTATTTATTCCACCTTCTGGTTCTAAGTTGTTATTTCTACCAAGTAGCTATGGTCTGTTCAAATTCATTGCTTAGTATGATGAGGTGACAGGTATAAAGGAGAGCAGGAGATGTTGCATATTTGAACTTGGTCACTGTCTCAGACACAGCCTCCTTATCACCAACTTTGTGACATACCAGATAGGTAAGTAGACAACAAGGTATGCTGAAAATTGTTTGCACTGCCAGACTCAAAGTGTCAGGCTTCTTTCAGTGATCTGCTTAGTGTCTTCATCAATAAGCTCCATGACTGGAGAGAGCGCATCCACAAATTAGGGGGAGTGCTCAATACATTGGAGGGTAAGCTGCTACTGAGAGGAACCCAAGGAGGCTGGGAAAAATGTGTCGACAAGACACTTTCTGCCACTTGTGAGACTACATCTGAAGTACTATCTGGAGTTCGTTGGATGGCCATCACGATGGTCAGGAAGACAGCTACCTATTAGGAGGATGCTAAGATGACAGAAAGTTGGGTAGAGAGGAACCTCATGAGGTTCAGCAAGGACAAGTGCAGAGTCCTGCATATGGGAAGGAACAATCCCATGCACCAGTACAGGCTGGGGGTCGAACTGCTGGAGAGCAGCTCTGCAGAGAGAGATCTGGGAGTCCTGATTGATAACAAGCTAAACATGAGCCAGTAATGTGCCCTCAGGGCCAAGACGGCCAATGGCATCCTGGGATGCATCGAGTGTGACCAGTAGGTCAAAGGAGGNCTCTTCACAACCAGCAATAGGACAAGAGGTGCAAAGTAACAGACACAAGTTGGAACAGCAGAATTTTTTTTTTCTCCTCAATTATTAAAAAAAAAAAAAAAAAGTGTGGCCAAATACTGAAACAGTTTCACAGAGACATTATGGAATCACCATTCTTGAATGTGTTCAAAATTGAGCTTAACAATTTTTCTGAGCAACCTGATCTGATTAGATCTACTTCAAGCAAGTGGCTGGAACAGCTGGGGACCTTTGGAGGTCATTCTAACAAAATATGCTACAGATTGCTGTATAAATATACTTGCCTTGTAATTGATTCTACACACATTGCAGCTCTTCACAGAAGTCCAGCCTATAAGTATCACTTCTGTCTGCTTTTCTTAACTAGCTTGTGATTTCATACTAAGTTTTATCCACTTCTGAGGAAGAGCAGACACTAAACTCTTGCAAGGACTCCCAGGTCTAGCTTCAAACTAGGGTAATTCCTAAATGAAACCCAGACCTCATAGACTTAAATGAATCTTGCACCCTATACAATTAAATTTCATTTCTAACAACTCTGTTACTACAGCTCCCTATAGCCTCCTAAATGAGGTTTGTTTTTCTTTTCCAGTTTCAGAGCACACCAAAATTAACATAAAATGATAGAAGTCCAGTAATCCTCTGTATAAGGAAGAACCTGAGTGTGAATCTAAGGAATAACCTGACTTGAGCTGTTAATATATAAACCACAATGAAGGAATTTTACACTAACAAAAAGAGTGTGAATACAGCAGAAAGTAAGGGATTGTTGCCAGAGAAACAGAAATAAGCAAGGATGGTGTTGCTATAGCAACTGAGTGACATCAGAGTTGTCTTATTCAGTGCACTGGGTGATAATGAAGTGGCAAAACAGCAGCTTCTGTATCTGCCTGCTCCTGGGAGGTGGGCAGAACCCCAAGTTTGATTGTTTCACACTTAAGACATCTCTAATTAAGAGGTTTACAGGTTTCTTGACATCACTGTGTTAGATTCTCTAATGTCTAGTTCTTGCGTGGGAGTCCAAGGAGAAGCACATTCACTGCAAAACAAAGAAGCAGCCCTTTCCCTGTCCCTCAGGAGCAAAGCATTCTAAAAGAGAATGAGGAGAGTCAAGATGGAAATATGGTCCATTGCACAGTACTGTGCCTCTCAGGCATCATCAGGCCACAGCTGATCAGCCAGCTGCACAATGAAATTAAGTACAGGATAAATCAGGTTGTAATTCCTGACAAATTAATGCTTATTTTTAAGCTTCTACATTTTCGAAGGATAACTGTGTCTCCCTGGACCACTGTACAACATAGTGTAGAATGCTTTAAAGACAGTTACTTTAAGCTTTTTTCTTTTTAACCTTGAAAAACATCTGTCTGATGAATGAGATATTCTCTGTATTGGCAGAGGGGAGAGGGAGTAAATGGAAAAGAATGGGTGATAACATAAGTAAAGGAGAAACAAAGGAAAAAAACCCCATTAAAACCTATTGATAAAAATGTATTGCAAACCAGTATTTGCATTTCATGTAATAAACACATTCTCAACTAGGGGCTTATATTAGTTTTGTCTGCATCAAGGATTGAAGAAGTTCTGGTTTCATAGCTGTTGCAAAGAAATCCACAATATGACTTGACATTTGCTTTACAAGTGGGACTACTGAATGCTTAATAAAGGCCAAAACCTTCAATCTGTCTAAGCCTGGGATATCATTCTTATTTATGAAGTACACAATGATAAGCAAGGTCTGGACTTACTACACTGATATGTTCAGAGCTTTGTTAAATGAATTTTTAATTGAATGGGTGCAACTCTATCTTTTGTGACTACTCTGCAGTACCAGTGTGTCTGAGCTCCCTTTACATTGGGTTGCTTAGACACCAGGAGCAAATTAGCTACAGGATCAGTCAACTCAGTACAAGCTGCAAAATTTATCAAGAAGCTGAGTAAATACTCCAATAGCTCACAGTGAGTTTCTGTCTGCAATACTTACTGTGAGACAGACAGATGGACAGACAGATAAGACAAACTTCCATGAACTAGCTAGCTTGAGCAGAGCTGCTTTATGTTGTGGCCACAGCAATGTCTCCATCACAGATATAGGAGAGTCCAAGCATGAAAAATTATATTTTGACAGGATGGACAAAAGAGAAAGTCTCAAATCAGTGAAGCAAAGTTCTCGGTAAAACAAGGAACAAGATGAAGGCTTCCTAATGCTGACACTACTCCCTCTTATTTAGATTGTGATAAGACCTGACATTAGCTAAACTTCTGACATTTTTATTGTGTCTGACTTTTATGAAGTGGTATAAACGCAATAAAATTTGCATAATTTTTTGGTATTTGCAACAGCCAAGCAGAGAGAAGGAATGATACAGAGGAAAAGTATCTGACAAGTTTTGACTTCTGATCTTTGATCTCATGGTTCTGCCTGGTAAAGAAGTAATTATCTGCAGACAGGATTGAATTTCATTCTTGATCCAAAGGTGACAGTCCTGATGGATGTGACATGAATATCTAACAAGAAGTCCATCTGTTAAGATATTGCCTTGCGGCAGAAATAGCAACTTGGGGCAAGACCCTCCTTGGATCTGACTACCTTGAGACAAGAGTATTTTGCCATTTCAAGTATGTAATAAAGGCAGAATTATTATCTCCCATATAAAAGCACAAACAAGGACAAAAGGGTTTGCAATATAAAAAGTCCAAAGCACTGCAACCAAGGTAGTTTCAGTTCAGACAACCTCATCTCAAATTCACTCCTCAATATGCATGTGCATTTAGGAATAGAAAATAACAAGTTGTCTTTAAAGAACAAGAAAAGAAGGAGTCATACCCCTATTAGTGTGATTTCAATATTTCAAATACAATTTGGAGAGACAAAGAAATAGCTTAGCAGAGATATTACTCAAAACTAAGATTGGCCAGAAACCAATCTTAACTGAAAACTGTTTATCAAATGTTAATCGGTAAGCGTCAACAAATCATGGTGTGCTAATATAGATAGATTGATACATATAGCCACAGTAGATGTACTGAGATACACTTCTTGATCTGCTGTCTCAGCATTTAAGGTCTGGAAAGGATGGGTTTGAATTGCCTCACGCTGCAGTTCCCAAGGGAAGGAGTATGGAGACAGATCTTTAACATTCTGTATCTACCTTTACTGGAAGCACTCGGTCATGTTATAGGTATTTAGTAACCATTTAAAGAATTTTTTTTTTCTTTTTTGATTGTTCTTAGCTGGTACCATGGAATCTTTTCACTGTCAAAAAGCTAGGTCCTGCCAGCATACACTAGCAAGGCACCATGCAATTGCTGAAGTTTAAAGGCAATGTTAAATAATTAGCCCCTACATTACTGAATTCTCCTAAGTGGAGCCTTCCAGGCATTAGCAATTTCAGATGCAAAAAATACAAAATAAACTATATAAATCAATTTTGTAAAGATTAAGTTAATTTTTAGAAAACTGAATTAGCCTTGAATGCCATTTTATAATGGGAAACTTTTTCCTATGTATCTAAGAACTGTGCTGAATTGAAACCTGGCTGTACAGAAGGGTTGGGTTAAAACTTTCTAGATCACTGAAGTACTTTCAAGCAAGAATATGCCTGGGACAGCAGTCCTTTCTCACACTTTACCCTTGCTCATAAATTACCATCTGATAAACAACATATCTAAACACGCTTCCTTGGCACAAAACACAACTCAACTGCAAAATATTTTCTCTTGGGGAATGAGGTAAGGACTCACATACAATAACTTTGTCTTCCTCTCACCCCTCCTAGACTGTAGAAATTTTCTCATTGAAATTCTGACATCACCACTACATGAAATAGCCCAATCAGTACAACAAATTCACTGACTTCAGTACCTAAAAGATACATATCCATAGGAGACTATGCTGAACATGATTTTCACTTCATCCCTCATGCATTTTGGACCAACTAGTTTACTAGTCTGTGAAAAAAATGAGAACAAGTAGGGGGAAAGATTTTCCCCAGGACTGAGTGTACATTAGAGGAAGATTACATAAAAATCATATAGAACATAATTTCTCCTGAAGATAACGTTTTAACACATTTCTGAATATGCACTGTTACACAATTTGCTCTGCAAAGCAGATATTATTGTCAAAAAAACCCAGTAGAATTTAGAGCATATTCTAAAAGCCCATGAAATCACGTGGAGTCCTTCAGTTATATTAACAGGCTAGGCTTTTGGTCAGGGCCCTATAGAGTTTACTTTGTGAAACAAGTGGCAATTACTGAGCAATTTACAAAAGATGAAGCCTGGCATTCTCCACCTGCAAACCATCTGTATCTAATTATCACAACACTAATTAGAATCATTATCAAGAGAGATGGAAGCAAGAAAATCTGACTCTTACAGTACACTTTGCTCTTTTGGAAATGGAAAGACAGATGAGTTACAACACAGTTTAAATTAATTTGTTTCAGATACATCTAATATTTGACATCAGCTGCTTAAGTGATGTTTTTCACATGGCATCTTGATTTTTTAATTTCTATAGTACCCCATACAGGCCATATGAAAATAAATATTTTAAAAAACAAGTACCCAATGAACAATAGCGTAAATTCTAATAGTAATATGTACTAAACTAAACCAAAACTGCTTATTTTCTACAAGAAAAGAATCTTTGAATGTTGGTAAATGAGATATATTTCATGCAATAAGATTCATTTTGTGCACATAAAACATTGCTCTTTTTGATGAAATGCAGTAAATTCAAAAAATCTCTTTAATTTCCAGAATAAGTACAAGTATAGCATTTCTTTTACAGTTTCTTAAAGTAGTTCAGATATAAACACAGTCCAATATAACCTATACAGAGAGATATACTTTCTCAATAGACTCAGACAAAAGCTCAATAATGCTCTGGGATACTCAGTCATGTTTCTTTCTGCATAAGTATGAAAAAATACTCCACTGGTTATTTCCAAAAAATCTTTGTACAGTATTTCTCTTGCACTCAACCCACATGCATGCACATCCTAATTTTCTCTTAAAATGAAATCTTGTTTTCTGATGAGAAGCTCATTTCATTTTTATTAACTTCTCTAGAAGTAGCAAATACTTAGGAGTTAATCCTTATTCACATTTTTCTAATAAGGTAATAAAAAAGTTGACTCAGCTGGAATGAATCAAGATGTTTCTAATATCATGATTCATGCCAGTTTACAGAAAGAACTTGCCTGAAAGCCAAAGTACATAACATTTTGCATTTTCCTTACAGCAGAACTGAATCATACTTTTAATAAAAAAATGGAATAAAATAAAATGGGAAATAGTTATTAAATTATACACATTTAATACTACCCTGCATTCACCTTTCATCATAAGAAATCAGACTAGACCACTGCAGAGTTCTGGAAAATGTTTTGCACAGAGTATGCACTACAGACAGTCCTCAGAAAGGCCAAAAGTTGCACAAGTTGAATTACTTAGAATTCAGTTATAAATACAGTTTTAAGGAGTATAAAAATGAGAATATTTAAATTGTGACTTCTGAAGTGATTTCTTTTTTCTCAGAGAACAGTTAATAGAAATAAATCAGAAGAGGGGGAAAAAAATGACCTCACAAATCTTCCCATCCTTGAAATCTACAAAAATAAAGAGGCTTTCTACAGAGGAATGCTGAAAGTCCAGTTTCTTAAAAAAACACCTTAGATCATCAGACAATGCATAGTAATATTAAGCAATTAATAGCTGATAGAACAGATTAGAAGAATTTAGTTGGACCTTTTAAATTTCTAGCGTCAATTTTTTAACTTCTGTGTCCATGTCCCTCCCCCAAGACATAATACATATTTATATTGTACTTTTGCTAATGGATTAAATTTATTAAGGTTATTTGATTTTTTTTCTGTAAACTTATTACTGTAAGTATTTGACATAGATGCAATAACAGACAAAGTTTCATTTTGTGGCTAAAGCAATGGACAGGAACTTTTTAAGAATTATTGTTTAAAAGCTTTAACTGAACTTCAGTCATGTACACACAACCAGCATTGCCTACATCTCAATCCCATGCTCATGAGGCTTGAAAAATTCCTGTTTGAGAAGCCAGTTTGATCATACTACCTTTCTAAGCATGATTCCCAGAAGTCTAGCCTTAAAAGACAGCCTGGCTCACAGCTCGTCTCCTTAGGACCATGGGACAAGCAACATAAAACTGAAAACTGAGATACATAGCTATGTGAAAGATACTGTAAATCAAAGAAAACAAAAGAAAACAAGGTTCCACTGCCATATCCTTCTGACTGACACTGCACTTCTTGGAGAAGTCCTAAGGAACCACTGTAGTCACACAAGTGAGATATTGTTTGCCTCAAAAAATGCTGCCATAAGACTTCTTGAGCAGATGCCATACTGAAATAGTAAGAACAACCATAACTAATCTTGCTCTTTCATGGAGTATATTTTTCTCTGTGATCCTTTCAGACTTGGACAGACTTCCTCCTCATGTGACTGACTACAACAGTCTGTAGCTATAATAATTCTGAATCCGTTTGATGGCACCATTTCCTTGGTTTGCAGGAACTGGTAAACAGCTTTATCAGCATTGTTTCCAGAATTTGACTGTTATAGATACAACACTAACGAAGTATAATAAAATATAACATACAAATGTAGCTGTTATGCAACAAACCCCGAATAAATTCACGTCTGACGTTGCTTATCTGTATAATTCTTAAAAACACAGTTGTACCAAATATATACTCTGCATTTTAAGAATTACAACTGAGTAGAGTCAAGTGAACATTAATTTTTCAGGTTAGCAATGTATCCATCAGTTCAAACTGAATATAGAATTTCTGAATAAGCATTTAGCATGTGTGATCATCACACGAACTGCTTCCTATTAGGAAATCTAGAATGATAACCAAATCCCAGAGGCAAATCCAGAAATGGTTATAAATTCCATAGTTGGAAAATAAATGAAGCAGTGATGAGCGACTCATGATGAGCGTCCCAGATGAATCAAAAAATAAAAGTTAACCGAACAAACATGAGTATTATATTTCCGTTTTTCCCCTCTTCCTTCTCAACAGGGGTGATGAAAACAGAAGGATCATTTTGGGTACCTGGGGAAAGCTATCAACTGGTTACCCAGTTGTTAGGTGATCTTCATCCTTTGTATAAAACTGCTCCATCTGGAACAAAAAGCCTCTCGTCTAGTATAAAATATTCCAATCTAAAGTGTGCTTCTACAAAAAGGCACAATTACCTCTCAGAAGCCACAAAAACCTCTTCTCTGCATGAATGTTCTTCTTTCCACTTAGAAGGAGAGGGAAAAATAAATCATCACTTGATTCCTCTCTTTCCCACAGAGGAAGTGAAGCACACTCAGTGAAGGTCATTTTTCATCTTCTCCTTTGATTTACCACACAATTAATCAAAATGTGAGCTCTGATTTTAGTTCTGGGCTCCTTGTGACCTTATTATTAAAATAGAACTAAAACATTTAATAGACTTACTATATGAAATTTTTACAAATCTTGAATTCCACGAGGCAGGGCCATGTGCTTAATAAAGCACCAGCTAAACCTCTGACCTCATTACAAAGTCACTGAACTGAGTTCAATAGAAGAACTGGAGAAAGACAACAGGCAAATTTACATTTAATTCAGGAAAAAAAAAAGGAAAAATACTACCTTTTTTCTGTTATAAAATATGTTCTTAATGCATCTCTACTTCTGTGCAAGTTTAAATATGTTTTTTGTTCAATGCTATGAACAGCAAGTTTTTGTTAAGTGACCTTTTAAGGCTTTTTTCCTCCTAAAAGGCAGGTGGGTTTTACTATATTTCTATAAATTAAATTTTCAGTCAAAGGATGGTTGAATCTATCACTGGAGTAAAAACACATGTTGCAATACGAATCTGGCAGATATATCCTTCCTTTGCAATCAGTGGTACACAGCAAAGGGAATCTGAAGAGGATGGCAAGCAGCTGTAGATACTTGCAGGGGACAAGAAAGGAATGTGTGAATTTGAACAACAGATCCCTTGGCACACCCTGAACTTCTTCTAGAGGAATAACAAAAGCAATGACAAAATGTTTTACAGGTAATAACAGGCACTAAGCAATTCTTAACCATTCAGAGGTCAATGCACTTACAACCTTTCAATAACAACCTTTCATCCGCTGCTCGTGGTATAAAACTCATCTCCCTAAACAATATCTTTTTCCCATGTCTTTAACTTGCTTCTTTTATGAGCACAAAATCTGTTACTACTGTGCTTTCTGATGGTCTCACTATCTTTCATTTTCTTCATCAGTTTTCAGTTCTACCTAAATAATTTTGGTACACATCTGAATTGTATGTTCATTCATGCATTAAGCCTCCTGACTGTCTGCAAGATTCCTGCTATATAGCCTACACCTTGTTTGCTTTGACTGTGTGAGTTAACCTGAGTAAAAAAAGCTCAGAAGTCTAATTACAGTTGACAAATCCTACTGAAATCATTGGTATGTCTTAGTGTAGTAATAGGCCTCACTTTATAGACACATTTGTGGAAATATGGTCCAAATGTTAAAGAGGCTACAACTACAATATTGGTTTTGACAAAAGTTATGTTATATTTCTCAGCTGACAGATAGTACAGAAACTCAGATTTGAAATACTTCATGTAACTTGATCTCAGACTTGTATGCTTAAATAATTAGAGAAGCAATCTAGTAGCTAAAGCACAATTTTAAACCTTGTGAAACCATCCTTGAGCAATCTTGGGAAAATTATTTATCTGCTTTGGTCTCTGTAAAATAGAGATGATGGTATGTCCCTTCACATAGGGGTACTGGGCACATAAATAGAGAAGTAAAGACCCTCATGCAACAAGTGTAGGCCATACGAGTGTCACACCTAGAATACAAACTATGCAAGTTCACTTGAAAATTCACAATCAAAGGCTATAATGTGTTGTTCTTAATGAGAAGTTATAAGATTATAAGCTGCTTTCAATATCTTTTAAAAAAATAAATGGTTCATAGGAATAGAAACATTCAATTTAAAGTTGAATTAAGATTCTAAAATTAAAAGCACAGAGGCAAATACTTTTCATTAGTATAGCACCAAAGTGTAATGCTCCATTAAATACAATATCTTTGTTCCTTTGTATACATTTTCTTGAGCCTCTGAAATTGCAAGGCTGAATTTATGGTTTTAAGGATTCTTTATTAAAAGTTAGATATAGCCAAGCACAGAACTCAATCAGAATTACTTTCAGACAGTATCATATAGTTTTTAATAGATGTTTTGCATAGGATGATTTTTTGATTACTGAGTTACATTAATCTTGTTCAAAATCCATTAAAAAAAAAAAAAAAAGGATCCTAGATTTATAAACTATAGAAAGCAATTAAGACTATTATCTATACAACCTACATGTGGTGGTGTTCTACTCCCCCTCTACTCTGCCCTGATGAGGCCTCATCTGGAGTCCTCTGTCCAGTTCTGGCCTCCTCAGCTCAAGAGGGACAGAGAACTGCTGGAGCAAGTCCAGCCCAGGGCCATCAAGATGATCAGAGGACTGGAGCATCTTTCATACAAGGAAAGGCTGCGGGAACTGGGGCTGTTTAGTCTGAAGAAGACTGGGGCGGGGGGGGAATGTCATTAATATTTATAAGCATATAAATGGTGGGTGTCACGAGGTTGGGGCATTCCTTTTTTCATTGTACCTAGGAACAGGACAAGAGGTAATGGGATGAAGCTGGAACACAAAAAGTTCCATTTAAACATAAGGAAAAACTATTTTAAGAGTGATGGAGCCCTGGCACAGGCTGCCCAAGAAGGATGTGGAGTCTCCCTCCTTGGAGGTCTTCAAGACCCATCTGGACGTGTTCCTGAGTGATCTGGTCTAGGTGGATCTGCTTCTGCATGGGGAGTTGGACTACATGATCTCTAAAGGTCCCTTCCAACCCTGCCATTCTATGATTCTATGCTTTGGGCCTTCTAATTTTATCCCTGCATGACCTCACAACATCCTTGTAGTTTTCAAGTGTTGCCTGCCCCTTCTTCCAGAGGTCATAAGATCTCTTTTTTTTTGTTTTGTGTTCCCCGCTCTAAGCTCCAGTAGGAACTCCCTGCTTAGCCAGGACAGCCTTCTGCCCCATCATCATTTTTGCACATGTGGAGAGCTTGATCCTACACTTTTAACATTTCCCTCTTGAACAATGGCCAGCCTTCCTGGTCTTCTTTGCTCTTTTAACAACACTTCTTTTTTCTTTAGGTTAACAATTCTTTACAACTAAGATTGTCAATAATTTAAAGATCTGTCAAGAAACTATATAACTTGCTTTCACATGTCCTTCTTATAACTATGACAAGGATTCTCTCACATGTTAAGTGAACTGTTTCTCCATGTTTCACTGCCGGTATCTCCAAAGTTAGCCACTGCAGAAAACTGGGATCAAGACCACAACTAGGGTTTGGTGTGATAATTCATACAGTCATACTGTATTCATACTTGAATTTCATACGCCATTTGCATAAATCTCATCTGGCCTGTTCACATTGTGAAATGCTTACAAAAGATTTTCTGATGAAGTTCAAAGCAGCCAAACACAAATTTGTTAACAAATTATATACTAAACTTTCACAAATCAAATTTTATCTGTATAAACTTTTGGGGTACAATTCTGTACTAGCACATCTCTCCTTTGATTATAAGACTTTGATTGAGACTTCTTATGGAAAGGACCATTTCCTTCAAGTTTAGATGATGTTCATATCAAATAATGTTTTGAAGAAGGAGTGAAGAAAGCAAAAGAAATAAAGTTATTTTTGCAAAAACAGATGGGGAAAATGCAGAATATTGTTATATTTCATGAAACTGCTGTCTTTGTAAGATAAGAAGTACAATTTATTATGTATTCATTTTGCCCATCTGCTACGTTTATCATTAAGACAATTAATTCAGTTAATTTCCTTCTCTCCCCAGCTAAGCAGTGGTATTACAGTTTTAGAACACAGCTACTGGACCTTAACTTCCTTAATACTTCAAGTATAAGAAACTAGAATACTACTACAGCTGCAATTTAGGTAGCTAAGATTCTAATTTGACTACTGTTGGCTTTCAACAGTAACATTTTCTTGGATTATCAATTTCTTTCTAATAATGTATTTCAAATTATTTAAAGTCGTTTTAAAAACTAATTATAATGAAAGCTGAAGACAGAATGGCAAACACATCATCTTTATCTGGCTTTACACATCATGACAACAGTCACAGAGAACTTGTGTCAATACCAATGATCAATAACAAGCCAAAACAGAGACAATCTGGTCCTACCTAGATTTTTTTTTCTCCCTTTTTTCCCTTTTTTATTCTTGCAGTAGTATTACTATACACAGAATAGTAGGAATATCTAAACCACAGATATCTCAATATTAAAAAACACAAACAAACCAAGAACACATTTCAAAGCTATTAATATAAGATTGCTAACAATATGGTTTCTGCTATTCAAATTCTTGAGCCTTGCTCACACTCAGTATCTCATTTTGATGTGTATGACAATCATTTATCACAGATACAAGAGAGCTGCAATTAGCAACATCATCACAACCCTATTTTTGATAGTATAAGTGTAAAACAAGCAGCTTTTGTCAGCACAGTTATATTAGGCACAAATTACACTTGATGCCATAGCTGTGTTTGTAGAAGCTTGTTTTGGACAAGCCAGACCATCCAGCTTCTCAGTAATCTGACTGTTTTGGCAGTCACTCTGTCATAAAAAACTTTATCTTTGACAATTCAGACTTGCCAGGAATTAAATATGCTATTCCATTAATTCCCTGTGCAAATTCTCCAGCAATATAAATAAATGAAAAAGTAGTTGCGAAGAATTGATTAGAAGGTCTACTTCCACCAAAAAAAAAACCCCAGAAACAACAAAACTAACTCACAACAGACCCAATACAAAGGAAGCACACTAAAAGCACTTTATCCTCTCAAGATAATGTGCTCCATTTGGCTAAAACAATAAGAACACTGGTCTTTGTACGTAAAGGAAACAGCTCAACAAAATTCATGTATACCATAACTGATAAATCCAGTTCACATTAGATCATTTTCAGCACAAGTTACAATTAATATATGCTAGCCACAACGTTTTCTATTTGTAATCAATGTGCACACTACATCAATTCAGCTCAGATGCATTCTTTGTTTAGCTTTCTAGCTGTGCTGACAGAAAGCCTTAATAAAAAGAACTTGAATAAGACAATTACAAATTATGCTAAACGCTCGTTTCCTCAGTACTTGCATCCCTATCTAAGCTGTACACTTACAGATATAAGAGTAGCAGTGATCACATTAAACTACAAAAATTACATTCACAAAAGCAAGAAAATTCATAATTAAGGTTGGCACTTTCAATTCATCCTATCCACCCTAGATACTACAGTTTTCAGAGCTTGTCAAATTACCCACTGTCTGCAGACTCAAGTTGCATCATGGGATTCAATAGAGACTGAGAACAATCTCAGTTTAAAGTCCTTACTCTCCAAACTGCACTTGAAATTATATCCATCAGTAGTTGCTCATGTGACACCAACATCTGCTATTCAGCAAGTTGTTTTTCCATTCACAGTATCCAAAATAGCCTTCTGCACAGAGAAGTTTTAAATTTTGATTTCATGACTCCATGTCTACTATGCATCACAGCACTTATTCCACCTTGTTATCTGATGCCAGCATACCTCACTCACAGTTGAAGACTGAACGGTGTCCTTAGATTTCTGTAAAGTAAATGCTGTTACTCTGAGTTAAAACAGTTTTTAGAAAATAGATTACAAATGTATTTTCTTTTGTTTTCCATGGACAACTGACATTTTGCATGCAACTTGACTACACACAATTTTTTTCAAATGTATTTAAAGGCACTTAAGACTGAATACATTTTGGCCAAGATGCAGTATTCCACTGTATGTATCTAATTGTGAAATATTACTTAGACATTCATTTGGAGACACAAGAAAAACTTGGGAAAAAAAAATGAGAAGGTCCTTAGGTTTACATAATACACATTCAATGTTTAAGAAGAAAAAGCATTCTGATACTTAAAAAAATACTGAACACATGCTTATTATTTGTCTGCTTTCTTCGCATTGTTCCATTATAGTTATTAACGTATCTTAAAAAAATAATATTTGGATCAGGATTGAAGCTATTTGGCAGGGTTGATTGCATTAAACTGAGAAAAATAAAGCAGGGGGAAAAAAAAAAAGAGGTGAGGTCAGAAAGCCTGTAGGCCCAGACCTTGGCTTGGCTTCTGGTTTCAAACATGAGATTGGCATAAAATATAATAAATCTGAAAAGCAAGATTACTACATCAAACAGATAAATAGTCAGGACATTCATTCACTAATCACAATTTCTATGCAAAAACCACAAAAATCAGCACTTTAGGCTATTGCTGAATTGCAATAGTGAGCCTGAAAAAGTTGAATCCCATAGTCCATCACTACCTAAAGACAGCTCAGGCATCAGACAAAATTTCTCATCAACAGGGTAACTGAATAACTATTCCCAGATCCTATAAAAAAAAACCAAGATGATCAAAACTGATTTTTATTATGCAAAATAAAAATCTCCTTTGATAAGATTCCTCTAAAACAAGCTTTCCTGGAGCCAAAAGGTTCACATTGTAATGGAATTTGGAAAACCTTTTTCTTTAGTGAAGGACAAACATATTTCCCAATATTGTTGCTAAGCCATAGAGGAAAATATCTTCTCCCACAGAATTCCAAAGTCACAAGAATTAATCTTTATTGTATCAGTATATACTACAATTTGAAACTATTTCCAATGAATTCATGAAAGCAGTTGTGATTTTACTGTCACTTGGGATTTTTGCACCATGTACATGCCTAGCAGATGTTAGTCATTCTCAGCACATAATTGAGATCAAGTCAGACTACTCAGCACCCTGCAGGAAACATGAACTGTGTAATAGATGTAAACTGACAGTACAAGTTAAAGATCATTCTAAACAAAGGGAATAGTGTGCTAAAAGCATTTTCTGCCTTCCATAAAAATAATTTTCCCCAATATAGAAGATAATAACTGCTATAATATGTTTATAGTGATACAGTGTATTCATACAGTGACTATGAGAGATTAAAAAATCAGATTTAAGGATATCATGTATTACATGAGATTAAAACATAACATAGTAAGATTGTACAGTTCTGCAAGTAAAACTGTTGCACTGCATTATTTACCTACATGCACATATCACAATACAGTTATCTCTACAAAAAAAAAAAGAGTCATTTGGGAAATAAATCAGTTAAAACATAGCTACATCTGAAATATTTTTTTAAATAGATATCATCATATATCCTATACAGTATATACTTTAAATGATCTATACATTAATGTATTTAGACCAGAAATCCAATTGATACTGAATTAAGTGTATTATTTTTATGTGCTGTCACAGTGCTTCGAATATGGAGAATAGTATAACTCATCAAGAGATGAGCAAAGTAAGCCGTCTCCTGCAGATGGTATTTCTGTGTCTTAGCTATGTAAGATAACATGTAAAGTTACTAACTTTTCATTACTTTTTCCTCTTTAAACATTAAATATTTGATAAATCAGGATGTTTCTTCAGAAAGGAAACTGTCTGAAGATTTGGAAACGGGCTCAACTCAACAGCAAGATCAACAGCACTGGGTCACTCTTGAGCAATAGGCTGACAGATTAGGATGACAAGACAAGGGTGTTGCTACTAGCAGAGATCCTAGTACAAATGTCTTGGCAAAGACCTTTACTCTTTCTCATTTCTCCAACTCCCTAGATTAGACAAGATGACACAGCACCCACTTGAAAGATAATTTCAGAACTGAACAATACTAAAAAGGCATGTCAAGCACTGTTTGATTTCAAGGAACAGAGACTCAATGAAAACCAGAAGCTAAGCCACCTAGCAAGGAAACAACAGAACATGTGGAGTAAATGAATCTAAATGAGCTCCTAGGTGCAAGATGGCCTCACAACCTCAAAGATAATAACAACTGTCCCATAAACTGGAGCATGTGCTATCTGCAAATGCAACAGTCTTGCATTTATGTCTACTTTAACTGAAGTAATATTATAAGGATTGGTTCAAATTAACATTGATATTTCAGTCTTGTATATTTTAATTCTTTGTCTAGAAAACAGGAAAAAAATCTAGATTAAAGCACAGCTCTTCCATATTTAACCAATGATACAGCCAAAACTCAAACTATTTAAGTGGAAGACATGTTATCTATCCCAACTGTAAGGGAAAAAGCTATCAATATTCACAAATGGAATAACCAATTCTAGCACTTTAACGATTCTAAATGGAATCTAATAGATGACATCTGCCTATACTATCGCTAAAGGCTTAAAGGTCATTAAGTACACTACTGACAAAGTTTAGAGAAAATATCAAGTTCAAGATGTCCAGATAACTAACATGAAATAATGACTGTAGTCAATTAAATGATAACATCCTTCCTAGAAGAGCTTGAAAAGTATATTGTTTCTTTAAAGACTAGACAAGAACATCAACTAGCCTGCTAAAATACATGAAAAAGCTGAGATTATTATGAACTGATTTATGTCTGTACAAAAACTGCTAGATAATTTACCTACAATGGCAGCCAAAGAAAAAGAGAACAGTCTTGAAATACTATTTTTAAAAGACATCTGGTATGAAAACAAATGAGGGGAAATACATTTCATCTCATTTTCTGTTTGTCCTCATTTTTCTTACTCATGAGATGTTGGGTTTAAATAACAGAAACACAGCTTTTATTCTTAGAATCAAGAGTAATGAGGAACACAACAGTGCAGTACCATCAGCAAGAGTTTCCTCATCAAAATTATTTTCCACCCAGGGAAGCTGATAGGCAATGGAGGTTTTTTGGAAAACCCCATGGTTGACATAAGATACTAACAATTTCATCTCAACAGGCTCCTTGATCAAGGAAATTCAGATCTGAATTTTTACAAAAAGTGATATCCTCAAATGTCCACCAGAATACTAATCCTTCCTGAGAAAGAAGCAATACAAATGAAAAACTGAAGCTCTTGGTTTACTGGCCTGCAGCATCCTACCAATGGTCATTAAGAAATCCAAGTTATCACAGCTATACTCATACAGTAAAAATGTACCATTTAGCACAGCAGATGCACCAAAAGTTTTCAAAGTGTACGCCCTTATTCATTTGCTTCAAAAATGGTAAACATTACATCTATCCATGCTTTCACAGTACACATATAGAAAATCAGTCTTGAATACAAAATAAAAATGTTTCTATTTTTCCAGAAGTTCAAAAGCAATTTTTCCCTTTTAAAACACATTACATATTTTCTCAATGCATCTTATTGTAGAACAATTAAAACTTCATCCATGCTCTTTTCAATGACCAAAATAATAATTACAGTATCTTGTTCCCAGATATCAAGTATTCCAAATGGCATTTGTGCATATGAAATTTCATCATGAGGAAAAAAAGTTTTATTGAGGAAAGAGTACCAAGATATTAATGAAAATTAAACAGACAGCTCATCCATAATGAAAAGTTAGTTGCATTTTCTCTTCTTTTACTTAATTCCTTAAGATTCGGTGCTAAAATTTGCATTTTAAAGTGTTGAAAACTGTACTCCAACTCAGTGGATACTCCAATTCTTAGGCATGCTTGCCCAGTGACACAAATGAAAACAAGATGTAGTGATTACATGAGCCCACTCTTCAACTCATTCTTGAAAAACAAGTGCTAACACTGCTTCATTCAGAGTTCATTACAACAGGTTGCTTATTCAAGGATGGTTATAATTTTGTAAAAAATATTTATACATTGCTCAAACTGTTTATGAAATATTCTGCTAGAATAGTGATGAACACAAAAATGAATATTACTTTGTTTAATTACTTAATTAAATATACTCCACAAAGCAGAATACTTTTTTTTTTTCTTTTCAATGACCCCTGAAAGAATAAGCTAGTTTCCAGGCATCAGTAAACAAATGTGGTCATGCCATTTTGAGAGACTGGTTTCTACAGCAGATCTCCAGGATCTTTTTCCCTGTAGACATAATAGCTACAGTTTCTTTCCAATTCCTTCCAACACAATCATGTTCTTCTTTGGGGTTGGAAATCAATCAATTCATCTTTGAGGTGACAAAGAGCTTGTTTGAATTATGTCTGCACTAGCAGAGATAATCCATTAAAATCAGGATTTTTTATATAGGAGGTAGCATTGTGGGTTTTGTTTACAGTAAATAACAATACATCCAAGAGTCACATTTTCCTGCCTTTTCCTTCCACATGGGACAGCTTTCCCTTATTGTTCATTAATGTTTTCCTATGAGCCACTTTGCTCTGCTGACAAGTATGCACCCTCCCCTAATGAAAGAATGCAGTCTATTGTTCACTCAAGCAGTTTTGTTTCTAACAATGACAAAATATCTACTTTGTGTCATGTTCTACTGCATGTCTAATGAGAACACAACATTTGAGCTGTGTATCTGTATTCTTAGAAGCCTCAAATTAGCACCATTTTTAATATAACAATAATCCTATTAGCATAATTTCTCTGCTGTTGAACAATAACACACGCAAGTAAATTTAAATGGCTTAAATTACAGACTTTTATAGACCATTAACACTATCAAAGAGATCAAGCTAGCCCTTTCTTGATCAAAAAATACAACATATTAAAGTCACTCTTATGATGGTTTGACCATAGTCCTAAATAATCTGATGCAATTGTTTCCAATTTGCCCTCTTTTACTGCTTTGCAGGTTTGTGATTGCCACATTATGCTATCTGTCACAATAACGAATGTTTTGTACATGGCAGTTGATATTAAAGAACTATTGTATGCATTTTTGGTTTAGTAAAATCTGTTGTAGGCATTCAAAAAAACATGGGCAATTATAATCTGTTAATAGAATCTGAAGTTGCAATAACTGACTTCGAAAAGAGTTATGCTGTTGAAGACCATCTCTGAAACTGACTTATGTTTATATTCTTTAAATGAAACATACTAAATGTTTTCCTGAAGTCCACAGTGGCAAACACAAATACTAACTCTCTTTTGTGGAATTACAGGATCTGTCATAAACCATCAGCATTCCTATATTCTTTTATTCTGTTTGTCCACCTCCATATAAACCTTAACCACGTGTTTTACCTTTTGAAATTTGTACTTTCCCCACTGTATGTGTATCATTCACCAATCCTCAAACTGTTAAGGAAGGTCACGTGGGGCCTGACAAGCCCCTTCTCCCACCTCCCTGAACACAGGGAGCCCATCAGCCTGTGAACTGGCAATGCTTGTAACTGTCCCCTTCTTCACCCGCTCAGCACCCACCTCCATCCTTTGCCTTCCCTCAGGGTACTTTCTCAGCCAGGCAGGAAGAAACAGGAATTTCTCCTCAAAAGGCATTCAGTGATTCCTTGTCGAGTGATTCCAGACCAGCAGCTCCTCACAAAAGGAAGCTGAGGTTAGACCACGGCAAACCCCACAGCTACTCCTGTTCCCACGCCTCACAGTTCCTATGGCAAAGCATGTTTTCCCTCCCTTCTCTTTTTCCCAAAGCAGTTCCTCAAAAAGACAGGACAGCCTCCAAGAAAAGAGGAATCATGTGGCAGCTAGCACAAAAAGACCCTCAGGAAAGCAGGATTTGTTCGTACCGCTTCCTCGGGACAGCCACAGGGCTCCAAGGCCCCGAAGGCTGCTGACACACAGGGCTGGTGGCGGGGCAGCGCCGCAGCCTCCCGCTGCCCTCCACATGGGAGCGACAGCAAGGGCGAGCCCGGCCCCTTCCTCCGGGCGTGAGGGCGGCTTCTCACTTCAGCCGGGCTGGGCGAAGGTGGTGGCTTTTCCCTCTCAATGGAGTAGTTTCCCCTCTCAGCAGAGTGGCTTTCCGAAGGAGCTGCTGGAGGCATCAGCACCAGCGTCAGCCAGAGAAGCATCATCCTTTCAGGTACTTCGCTCAGGCTCGCCACAACCGCGTGGCTCGGCTCGGCTTGGCAGGGAAAGTGACCATGGTAATGCCCCCGCTGCTCATCTGGCTTTGCCACCCCTGTGAGTGGAGAAACAAACCGGCTCCTTTAAGCAGCTGTTTGTGGTGTGGTCTTAGCGTTTCTTCTCGTTGAAAATAAGCACAGCAATAGGTGTGGAGGGGCTTTTCGTCTCCTCTGGTCTGGTTTTGTTTGACAACGTGAACCGGAGTTAGGATATCTTTGAAGCTTGCTGGCCTGTGTGGCAAGATGGTTGGTGGTTCTGCTTGACCAGCTGAAGCAATTGTGATGACTTTGGAAACAGCAATCTTAAAGAAATACCTTCCAGGGTGTGGATGGGTATGAGCACTGTCCTGTTGTGTGCCTGATGGCAGTCAGATAGCTGAACACAGAAATGACCAACNTCAGGGTGTGGATGGGTATGAGCGCTGTCCTGTTGTGTAGCTGAACACAGAAATGACCAACTGGCTATGGAGGGACCTGTCTGCATTTTAATTGAATTGAGTATTTGTGCAAATGGAGCCTTTGATTACACATTGGGACAACTGGGGATGAAGAAGGCAAAAGCTGAAAACTGATGCAGCAGGAAAATGGATTTAAGCCTCCTGAATAAATCAGAATAAGTTTTAGTGGGGATGCCAAAGCTGCTTACCCTGCTTCTCAACATGGTGCAGAAGGCATAGTCAGGCTGTTCTCTGACTTGAGCCTCTACTTTTGCTGATGGGGCAGCTGTTGGGCTCACACTATGCCTGTGGTGACATGCAGCTCTAAGGATGCCACACCACACCTTTGTCACTGGTCTCCCTCCTTTTCCTCTGCGGTTTTCTGCATTAGGACCATCTGCAACAAGTTGCTTTGTACTTTCTCAGATATTCAAGCACTTCCAGTAGTTGCTCCAGTGCTGTTAGCCTTCTGTTACCTTGCCCACATGGGAAGTCCTGCATGCAGACTGACTGCATGCATCTGTTGTCTGAGCCCATATCCTGCAGCTCCAAGCACCTTTACTTTCCCTAAGCTCAGCTTCTGCTTGAGTTGCTGAGATTCTGTAGGTACAGCGCTTGTATTCTCATTATTGTGTACACACACAGCATTTTTCTGTACTGATGATAAATGTTGTTTTTGGTTTTTTTTTTAGATGTATGAGTTTGTAAATCTCAGTAAATGGTTTGCATAAAGTGTTGTATAAAGAGCTATAGATGTTGGTACCAATACTTTACGTGCTATAAAATGAAAATTACTCCAGCGAGTAGAAGGGGAAGGAGTTATTTTGTTGTGGGTTTGGTTTTTTTTTATTGCAGTAATTGCTGCCCTATTTAGTTTGGTCGATGATTCTGGCAGCAATCTAAATACTTTAAAATCTTGGATTTTTGCTCTTTCTGTTTGTTGAGCAAAATTTCTGTGCTGCAAAAATCACAAGTGTAGACAAAATGTAACACTACAAATATTTTAAATCACTTTTTAATTTATCTGCTGGTTCAGATATAAACCTTGTGAATGTGCTTTCCTTCAATCAGAAATGGATAGAAACAATGCATTCATACATACTGGAAAATCCTATGGAACTGCTTAACAGGGAGGAACTAGCTTATGCCCTCTAAAGGCTGTGGTAAAGTGTCTTCATTTTGCAAGTTCTTTGACTTCTTAAATCATTCCCTACAAGAGACATTATGGGAGATCAGTGTTATATGTGCTTCGCATAGTTGGCATACTGACTTGTTAGTGATCAATAAGTCATGTGTCGCACATGTGTCATTGACATAATTGCCTGCAACTGCAGAACACAACTGTATTGACTACATCAGCAGCACTGGCTCATGTAGGAGACGCTTAGCCTGATGGCTTCGGAAACTACTGTCCTTACACCCTTGAGATTTCATGTCGTATATAGGGAATTAAGCCTTTTCATTCTTAGCTGATTTCTAGTCAGATATTGCCCATAATAATCTAAAAATCTTTATGTAGTAACAGCTTGTGGTTAGGGTGTGCATATATTGCCCATGGAAAGGGAAGGGTGAGAAGTACAGCTGTCTTTGGAAAGTGGAAGGAAAAAGTCAGAAAGTCTTCAACTCTCTTCCTCCCAAACCAACAGATATTGCAAGAGTGCTGAACCTTAACTGAAAATGGTGTGACTTGCAGTCATGAAGTGGAAAGGAGCTAAAGTCATGAAAAGATCAGTGGTAGTTAACTTTAAAAAAAAAATCAGAAAACCCAGGTAATGCAATATCGTAAGGTTTTTTTCAAATGAGTTTGTGTGTGGAAGCTCTATTATAAGATGATTGCTTTTTAAAGTGTATTATATCCTGTTGATTTTGTTTGCTTGTTTGTTTCCCATTACAAGAAGTTAAATAAGCTGTAGTAAATCCAGTATAGACTAGCCATTATGGAAAACTATGCTTTCCTCAAATTATAGTTTATATAATCTTTATTTGTATAGTAAGGAAAAATACACAGAATATTCTGGCTTTTATTCTTAAATCATTCTACTAGTAGTTTTTGGAGGTCTCAATTAGTACTAAGTACATGAGGTAAACTCAAAGTAAAGTCTAGAATCTGGAACTATTGAATCTATTGATTCTCCCTTAAATACAGGGAAACAATCTAATTCCCTTGCTCATGAATGAATACGACTTTGCTTCAGCTAGTCACTTGAATTCAATAGAAATAAATGTGAGCTATCGCAATTCTATAAGTAAGCAGATACCTCGATTAATTGCTAGTAAGATGCAAAGCTTGAAAAAGAACATTCTTCAAAGCAAATAGCTTTTTCTTCTTCAATATTGTTCTTTATTATTATTTTGTCCAGCATACTTTCAGGGGAAAAAATCCTCAGTATCTTCTGTCTCTTCCATTTGCAGGTCCTTACCTTTTCCTTGCAATTTGATTTATTGTTACCAAGTTTGTTCTGGACTCCTTATCATCTGTATTGTCACAACTGGGCGTGTTTTTCTGGTGAAATCTTGGACTTTAAAAAAGCATAAAGCTTCTTCTGACAATTCTTGCATGAATGCTTTTGCACAGAGAGGAATTGAATGAGTTTGAAAGAGTGGTTTGTGAATCTGGTTTTTTGCTTAGATGAGCAGTTGTAGTAGTGAAGCTTTTCCAGCCTCAAGAGACAGAAGCAGAGGAGCGTTTCTTCTGAATTTCCTAAACTTCAAATCTCTACTTCGTGTGAGGAAACTTTTTTACCTTTTCCCATGGTGATTCAAGTCATTTGGATAAAAAGTATGCCTGCTGTGCTTTAGATTACAGTGGAAGAACTATTCAATTTAGAAAGAGGTTTTAAATTCAAGACCTACCCCTCACATCCTGTGATGCATGTCTCAGCTTACAATAATGAAACCAACCTGTTCCAGACAAATTCCATTTAAATAATTAGCAATTCCAAGTTGTGCAAGTTATTTCAGTCTATAAAGTTCATACAATTCTCACATCAAGAATTTGTGAACAGTTAAAGCAAAAATAATGTAGTGTTATTTGACAGTGCTCACCAAATAGCCCAGAAATAACTTATTTGTATGAAATTCTGAAATGATATTTTGAAGAGACTGAATTGTTCAGGCTTTTTCAGCTGTTAGAGGGGTTTCACGTTTGGTAGTCAGATGATACATAAATGAGTAATACAGCAGTTGTAACTGAAACCTTTAAATAAAACAATGAGCAATCTCTGGACCATGCAAACAAGGATTGAGGGAAATGTTCTAATGAATGAAGTATCCTCGACCTCTGGATCACCATTCTCACAGTGATTAACTTCTTCCTTATATCTAGTTTAAATCCACTCCTTTTCAGTTTGAAGCCATTGTCCCTTGTTCTGTCACTACATGTCTTTGTAAAAAGTTGATCTCTAGCTTTCTTGTAGGCACCTTTTATCTACTGGATGGATGCTCTAAGGTCTGCCCATAGCCTTCTCTTCTTTAGACTGTTTTCATAGGACAGGGTCTCCAGCCGCCCAATCAACTTGGTATCTTCCTCTGGACTTGCTCTAACAGGTCTATGTCCTTCTCCTGTCAGAGGCCTCAGAGTTGGATGCAGTTATGCAGATGAGGCCTCACAAGAGTGGAAGAGAAGGGTAGAATCGCTGGACCTCCTGGTCATGCTTCTTTTAATGCAGCCCAGCATACAGTTGCCTTTCCAGGCTGCACATGCACACTGCTGGCTCATAGCCAGTTTTTCATCCACCAGTCTTTAATTTTAAAATCTTGCATCCCCTCAGTCTGTAAATAGCAGTTTTGCACCTGCGGCTTTTCCAGGACTAATTCTGGAGGTTTATTTCCTGATGCTTTAATTAATTTTGTGTGAACTGTAAATGTCAGCACACATTTTTACAGCATCTTTCAGGAGTGAAATAGTTGAAGGAATTTCTAAGAGGATAACTTCCCCTCCCCTTTCAGTTTACCTTGGCTAAATATATAGCAAAATGCCACTGTCTGAAATGACTTTAGTGATTTTAGTTGAGTTCTGCATTTCCAAACTCTATTTCTCTTGCACGCTGTCACACACTGTTTTGTTTGTACTCCAAGTTGAGATACAAGTGATTCAAAGGATACATGTTTCTTCAAACTCTGTATTCTTTTACATTTAGTTATCATGCCTTCAGGCTGGAGTTCCCCTTTTGATATTGATGTAACCTATTTTTTTTTCTGCTTCAGAAATATGAATAACTTTCTCTTCTATCACATCTGTAACAATTGCTAGCCAGAGTACTGTGTAAGAGGCAGTTTCTAAATTTGTGACCCCTCTGGCTATATAATACCAGAATTATGAGAACTTAAGGAATGATGGCTAATGAGATGCCTTTTTTAAGGAAAACTGTGTGCAAGTCTCAGTGAATACACTTGCCAGGTATTTTGACAAAGACATTTGACTCCTTTGTATTCTATCTAAAGCTTTCAGAATTTACCTAGTGTGTTCTTTTGAATTTTTCCTGTGCAGAATCCGTGAAGCATTAAATTTTCTGTAAATTGGTGTAGTAGAAATGTTAATATATGCATTGTTGGTGATCAATAAGCTGTTAAGCAGTTGACATTATGTATTGTCCTTTCAAAACAAACCAACCAAAAAACCTGGAAGTATGAGCACATTTACTTTTAATAGTTTCAGCTTTTTACAAGGGAATAAACTTATATTAAAAAAAAAAAATAGAATCTGTTTGTCTGTCTGGAAACATATTAATATTAAAGATGGTATCTTTCCCTTCAGACAGGTTTTGAAATTTGTAAGGTAGCTCTAGGAGCTCTTTTAAGAGGACTTTCTGTTTGAAAACTGGAGAGACGCTTTTTACACAGACATGTAGTGATAGGACAGGGGATAGTGGCTTTAAAGTGCCTTCCAACCTGAACCATTCTAGGATTTAAAATAAAATCCATGGTTCCTGTATTGTGGGCAGAAAATGTCCATTTGTCTTTGCACACACATATTCATAGGGAGAAAAAAATAGTTGTCTTAACGAGAAACATATTACTTGGTAATACAAATCTTCGCTTGGCAATAGAGTAGCCAAAGTGATCTATCAAGACTATATGTTAAGCTGAGGCAATAAAATAAAGGGAGAGGGTATGCACTGTATTGGGGAATAGTAATTGTTTTGAGTATTTCTCCTAAAAATATTATGTAGAGTAGTTATGTTGTGCTGTTTCTCAAAGTGACATCAAAGCAATAATCTACAGACATTAAAACTTTTTTTAATCCCTTTTCCCAGTGACCAAGAAAAATAATTAAATTACTTTCTATAAAGTATGTATGTATCACATAAAAATTTCTGCTACAATTACAGTTTGTTACCTAAAAATTTTGGTCAGTAGTTGATGCTCAGTAGCTCTTGAGCCTGTTAAACTATGTGGTCTGTTAAGGGGAAATACATGTTTAAGTTATTTGACAGCTCCTGTTTATTTTAGTCTGTAAATGTAGTAATTTGATAAATACCAAAACGCAGAGGTGTATGAAAGGAAGTGGGAAACAGAAAGACATGTCTTGTGGATGTAGAGCAGTATTACACATTGTTTCTTTTGTGCCTGCATTGACCTGTAATATATACGCAGTATTCTGTAACATATCACATCAGTAAATAGCATTTAAAAGTTTTACCTACCAAGAAATGAAATGAGCACAAAGTAGCACTCGCACTAAAAATCATCACGCTAGTGCCAGGAAAGGACTCTGAATGTGGTGACATTTTTAATACGGGACTACTTGCTATGCTTGTGTCTTCTAAGCAGATCCTACAATTGTGTGATGATGTGGTAGGTTAAAATATGCATTGGAATTAATGAAATCTGATAAAATGACTGTAGCTTAGTATTTTACCAGCTGAGTATATTAGTGCCAGTTCTGTTCATCTTGTATGTCTGGGATTAGGGAACATTTTTAAGAGCCTAGTTGGAGTGTGTAAAATTTCCCATTCTTATGAAGCGTGAATGCCATATGCTATGGGATTGCACCTATCGCTAGGAATAGAAATAATAATCAGCAAAGGTCACTGTTGCATAGGTTAGAGAGAGGCTCATGCTAGCCTTTATTAACTAGTCCTATCGTGCAATGTATTTCCACCTTCCATCAATGGCATAGTTTCAGGGGAAGTAGAATATACTGGGACTTACTCATCATGCTCTATTATATATTTCTACAAATTAAAAAATATAAGGTGAATGTAACAAACATTCCTTACTACTCTCACAGACATTTAGAAGGCTGTGATAACTCCAACCGTGATAACATTTTCAAAGTCGCTCTGTGTGGGAGAATAGATAACTGTAAGCGTGTGAGTAGTGGAAGTCTACATCGCTGTTGGAAATGGTACTTCTACACATAATTCCTGTTGGAATTTTTGTCACTCAAGGATCTCTGCTTGGTTAACTTTCAGAGTTTTGAAAATAGTATTCTGTCATCCCAGATATTCTTTGCTGGTTTTAAACTGAAGGCCAATTTGCATTTGGGGATTGGGCTTGTTGGCTTGGGGTTTTTTGCCTTTCTATTGCTATTACCACAGAAATAATTCTGTTTGGTTGCTTTAGTCTGTGCAGCTTACTGAAGCTTTGCCCTGAGACTGAAATAAAATTAGAACAAAGTAAAACTCAGAAAGGTCATAGGTAGCAAATGACCTCTGGCCACGCATGGAAGCAATATGCCAAGAAGAGCTAAATCCCCAGATGAGGATGCCTGAAGCAGTTTCCTGTTTATTTAAGCAATGATCTGGCAAGAGATTCCCAGTTTACTGGATTTTAGGGGTTGAAAACCAAATATTGTAACATCCTTGTTTAGAGGAGTTTATTTAACAGTTTGTTCAAGTCTTCTGCTAATATGTTCTACCAAAACAATCAGTTTTGTTCATGCCTTTTACATGTTCAAGGGAATTTTTGGAGAATATTGCCAAACAAGAAAATATGTTAGAATCCAATATTACAATAGCAATAGGGGCCCAAAGGAATAACATCAAAGATTACTTTTTGATGCGATGAGGCTAGAAGTTAGTCAAGGGTTTATGGTTCATGTCAAGAATAAGAAAAGCATGGCAGGAACTAAACATGAAATGCTCATCTCTGTGGTCTGACCAATTTTAAGTAAAGCATGCTAAGATATCTCAGTGAATCATATTGCAAAAGGATAGATGGACAGTAGGGCTATTAAACATGTATCATGTGTATGAAGTTAAAAGAAGTATTGTTTCTCACTTTGTTTCTCTCTGTGAATCCTACAAAATGAACTTCAGAATGAACATTCAGAATGTCAATTTTTTTTTAAATAGGAAGAGTAGTACCAACTCCTACTTGGATTGACTTTAGCAGTTGTCATTAGAAGCTAATTAATTCATTAAATTTGCTCACCAGAAACTTAAAGAATTGTAATGAACCTATGAAGAATTGTCTTGCTGAACTTGCTTAGTTTTTATAACGAAATTAGATGGTACTTTATCTTCAGTACCAACACTAGTTAATGTCAATGTACTGACAGTCAGTTTCACCATCAGCCTAGGGTAGCATATGACAGATTAAGAGACATCTGGCAAGATGTAGAGACCAAAATATGTGTCAAAATGTTGCATGCATGATTTGTATCTTAAGATTTTCATTTCATGACTGTATTCCTATTAACTACAAATGCAGTTACACAAGTCTGAGGAGTAAATATTAGGGTTTTTTTGTTTTAAGTTTTTATATTGTGTTCAGTATGAAACACAGAATAACGGGTTAGAAGAAACCTCTAAAAACCATCCAGTCCACTCTCCTGATAAAGCAGATTTCTGTCGATCAAGGGGCACAGGAACATGACCAGATGGGTTTTGAAAACCTTCAGAGGAGATTACACAACCTATCTGGGCAGCCTGTGCCAGGGCTCCCTCCGTCTTCCTGTGTTCCAGCTTGTATCCATTGATAATGTCTAAATACTCGGTAGCAGTAGAGTAAAAAGGGTGGAAATCGGTTCTTACCTAACCTTTACATCTATTATTGATGCTGTAGGTGATGTGTATTCATACATACTCAGTCCTGGATTATGCATGAGCTAACACATGGACCAAAAATATCAACTAAACTAGTACAAAATTTATGTACCCTGAAGCGTGAGAATAACCGTGATGATGAAGCAATTGCATTGTTCAGAGAATTCAGGTGTCATTGAAGTATTTTATTTGATAGGGGTTTTTCTGCCTTAGGTATTAAAAAATAAGCTGAAGTTAAAAACCAAGAATGTTTTGTGTCTGCAGTGCATTTGGAACAGTGCATTTACAGATTTCACAGATGAAGACTCAAGTTCTGTCAAATCAGGTTGGATTGTGTCAGTTCCCTTCTGTTACGTAAAAGGACATGACTGATAAAAAGTGACAGTAAGCTGCAGATGGGAAATAAAATCTTAATTTTCCTCAAACCTGGAATAGAACGAATACAAAGTTCTCGTGAAGTATTTCAATACTCTTCTTGATGCAAAGGAGACTCTTAAACAGAAATAACTCTGCTGATGTCCTTGGAACTGTTTATCTGCTCTGTATAACAAGTACTACTCAATGCAAATAATTCTACTTCAGTGGTGGTAATGAGGGTTTCTTTTTGCCTCTTTAAGGCAGCCTCTTCAATAAACATCTTTTAGTTAGGAATAGATTTAAAAGCAACCCAAACCACTATGGTTCTGTTTTCTTATGTTACATAATAATGTATCTTGCCAAGTGGAGCAGCTTTTTCAGACAGTACACCTGAGGATGATGCTGGATATAGCATGTCTACCAGCAAGTCACTGCTAAAAATCTCCTCTCATAATTATCACTTCACTTCCAACTATTTTTGACCTTTTAACTCTTGTTAGTTTACAATTAAAAAAAAACAAAAACCAAAACAAAACACAAACCCATCCAAACTTTACTTTGCACTTAGAGAATTCTTCTTATCTGATCTTATTCTCTTATGCTACAATTCTGTTTTCATTCCAAGGTGGTTTTTTTACTAACAAATGCAACCTTAGAAACAACTTACTCAGTTTTCTGTTTGTCCTTTCATGTCTCAGTTCTTTTGTGCTTAAGTCCCATTAGCCGTTCAGAATCTCTGAATGTCAGAGTGTGTTGATGCTCAATCTATTGAGACACTTACAGTTCTGTTGGTCTGCCTTTCTGTCTGTCTTAACAGAATTACTGTTGCAGATATTGCACATACCCTAGAAAAACACAATCTTAATGTTTAAGGTAGGCTATACTTTTCCATTTCCCTAATTTATGAACTGAGGTTGTCCTAAAGCTAATACATAGTGTAATAAAACAGTTCCTTGTCAGCCTGAGAAATTCTCATTTGGCACAGCTGATTTTCTAATCAATGCTGAGTCCCTTTGTGTGAATTACCTGACATGGTATATCCTACAAGGAGTATTGTATAATTTTCCTGTGCTTCTGGATGTAATTTTTAGGAGTTTGCCTTAGGATGGAGATATTAATCCAAAATTCCAAGGCACCTGCTTCTTGCTGCCTCTTTCTCAGAACATTTAATTGATCCCTCTGATTCTCCTTTATGTGGAATTCTTTCCTGGAGGTACAGTGTCAGTCTGCTTTCAAGGTTAATTCTGGGCTTAGTGTGAGAGATAGATGACCACTTCGGGGCATGAAGCAGCTCCGGTGGTGCTGTAATTAGTCTCAGAAGGAAGGCAAGAAGTGCAACTGCAAGGAAAACTGTTCCCAGCCTACATTGTGCTTAAAGCTCTGCATTAATTCGAAGTCTTCAGCCATATTGCAAATGTGGCATTCGTATTACACATGTTCTTGCTTACTCTAAAAAAGTATAGGCCCGAGCGGGCCAGTCAAGACAGCTCTCTCCCCTGCCATTTCCCTTTCCTCAGTGCTCAACACTTTGGCTGCTTGGGAGCTGTGTTGTACATTGTTACAATAATATGACACCTTTTTGTAAAGCTCATCTTAGTTAAGACAAGTAAGCATGTTTTCAGTGTGTAACAAAATGACTTGGTGATAGTGGATATTGCAAATTGCAATTCAGAAAGATGGGCTGCTTCTGAAAACGTGCCATTTTTGTGTTTAAAAATATTAACTTGACAGTTATGGTTTTAATATGTAGCATAATAAGTGCTGCAGTTTGGGCTGTTTTCAATCTTTGCCATTACACATGAGCAGATTTCAAGGCTGAGACACGGTCACTGCTACAGCATGTTAATTGAGTTGTATTTTCCTTTAATCCATATTGCTATTCTTAAATAAACCTACAATTTCCAGCTCTTCTGCTGTATGCTTAAAGAGTTTTGGAAGTTGTTTGGTCTTTGAGAGATCCAATCCACATATTTATAGGTTTGAATTATTACTGTCTTTTTATTGTGGTTATTTTTAACACACATATTGTCTATATCATTCTTCAGGAATTTTCCGTTACCCTACAAAGCTATTAAAAGTGTCTGTTTAAATGAGACTAGAAAACTGTCTAACAAAGATACAGAGTGTGCTGTCTGCACTCAGTGCATCATTTGTGCCAATTTTTTCCCCAATTATTGTTCATTCTTTGCTGCTGCATGGTGTTTCCCCCATCTCCCCACTTTTTTCCCACTTTGGATAATTAACCAGTTACTTTAGTCTCCAGTTTTCGCTTGATTTAATTAACTGTATATAACATAACAAATAACAGAGAAAATTAGTTTGGTAATGGAAGATGGTTTCTGATGCTTTTCTTCTTAAAGCCAAAAAATTATTTCACTGAATGACAGTCCTTGTTTATGGAGGTTTGTCTTTTACGCTTGTTTGGTTCAGTATGGTGGGTTTTTTCTGAATGTATTTCCTCACAATACCCACCTTTTCAGTTGATATGCCCAGTTACTAGTGAAAAACACTTCTATGGCTTCATATTTTGTGATAACACCTATTTCATTCTCCATTATTACTTGCTCTGTAATGATGCAATACCTGATGTGTTTACAATCTCTGTTTCAGATCTCTTAATTTTATTTTTTCATTGTCCCACACAGAAGAATGAGATAAATAACAGGTAACCAAACAGCTTATCTAAGTTACTCAATATTTCATTTTTAACTGGTGGTGTTAGAGAGCCTCTTTTAGCTATGTATGAGGTGTTTATCAGTGATGAAAATAAAAATAACTTTAATTCATTTATAGTATTTATCTCTTTGTCACCAGATACCTTTCATACACCAAAACTTTGAGAAGTACCCTTGCTATTTTTCTTTTGAAGAAATGTCTTTCAATTTCCTTATGAAATATGTTGGGCTAGATATTCCTAGTAGAGATTTCTGAACACTTTTATTGGATACTTGGCTGTGCTTTTGCTAAAAGCGACAAATATTATTAATGATATTTTCCTAGTAACACCACAATATTGATTCTCAGTGGAATTCACTGAGAATATGCATGAAATTAACCTTTTTTTTTTCATTAAAATAACTATGTATTGTAGAACTCTCACAAAGCAAACTTGAGAAGAAACATGAAAGTAAAATAAACAAAACAGAAATGTAAATGTTACCTCACAAAACTCCATAGAACAACATGTATGTGGTGCTTGTTCAAAGAGCTGGTATTAATGCAATAAGTGTCTTAGCATCCCAATTCCAGAGAAATTATTGTAACAGAATGGGAAAATAGAAGATGGACATGACCCCAGATGAATGTACTTCCACGTAACATTGTATTCAATTGTGTTCACCTCAGAAATTATCTTCCCAGCTTTAATGACTTTTGTGTTACAGGACGTAGTAGAGTTGAGAGGATGCTGTTGTTCTTGAAGGGTAGAAAACCATTAAACTTGTCTTATGATTTCTCTATGAAATGTTATATTTTCTGTTCTGAAGTCTTGATGGCTTGCTCACAAGTTCTCAAAGTTTGTGCTTTGGGAACAGGCTCTGATAAAGCTTTCAGAAATTCATCTGAAATTCATATTGTCATTTGCATCAGGACTGGTTCTGCAGACCAAAAAAACATGGACAAGTACTTCAGTAGAGGCTGTTACGTATACATGGCTTATTTTACCCTGTGCACACATACATATGATCCATACATGCATATATATATTTACCTGTATATAACAGAATGAATAACTGAAGGTGAAGCCTGTGTTTTTGCAAATTATGCATTAGAACACTAGCTCTTAGTTTCTTCCTGTTTCTGCAGGTTCTGTGAGGTGAGTTCTAGAAATCACCGATTTGCCTCTCATGTTTAAATGAGACCTGAGCATTGGAGGACTACAAAATGTCCAGGTCAAGAAACAGATAAATTAAACTTGGTTGCTTATTTTAAAAGGCCTTTATTTTGCCGTATCTTACAAATAATTATATGAGAATGGCATGCCGTTGATCAGCAATGAATCTGAAATACATGTTGGATCTTCTTTCATCTAGCCTGTGATTTCATAATGGAGGTTAAACTTGGCCTCTTTTCACGTGTGACTTAAAATTTTTAGTCTCAAAACAGTTTGTACTTTATACAGAAACAATAAACTAGCTAATACAACTTGCTTGTTTAGGCACTGAGAAGGGAACAGAGGCAATGCCTGCTATCAAGCTGATTTTTCTTTTACATAGTAGAAACTCTTTTAATTTCTGGGTTGCATTGCCTTGGAGGAGCACCGTGTCTGGCTTCACATGCAATGCATTTTGTAAAAAAATGCAATCGCTGCCTAGCTTTCAATCTCTTCCTAAAACTTTTTACGTTATGCAATATGAAACAACCTCTCTGCAATAAGTAGTACACAAGCAATTTTTTCATGACTTAAGCATCAAATCCCCCATTTATCTAACTGATGTAGCCTGGATACTTACTTATATAGCATGCCATGGTAGATGAATTATCCTTATGGTCTTCTAGGTATCCCCAGCAATCTATAATAGTAAGCTTTATAGTGACAGCAAGCTGGCAACATAGTGTGTGGCAGGATTATACAGGGAAAGGTATATGGGTTACAGAAATAAATTCTACTTCCCAAGAACAGTTTGATGCTATTTCAGTCTTTAAATCATTTAACTTAAATAGTTCCTGTCTTGAATTGTTGACACTCTCCACATTAACGTCTTGGGGTTTTTTAAACCTTGCCATGTAGACTACTAATGAATATGTATATATACTCCTTTCCCTCTGGCTATGGAGTCAGACACTAGAAAGCTGGCAGTAAGCCGTAAGAAAGGCCTTGAAAATTAGGTAGTTCTGTTCCTAGACTAATTTTTGTAGCATGTTTTATAGATTTGTCTTCTTTCTAGGCCTAAGTCTCTTCTTTAAAAAAAGAAAAGAAGGCATGTATGGTTTCCTGGATAATCTGCATGGAGAGGAAAATACGACTGTGCTATTGAAACCATGTAAGTTTCCATTGGGTTTTTTGTTTTTCAGTTTCACACAGTCCTCTCTGCCTTTTCTCCTGTCACTGTTACTTGCTGACTGGAGGGAAACCTGAACAGCTCTTATTGTCTAAAAACAAACTACATTTGAACCATATTTTCATTAGAGAGTTAGGATTTCACATTTTGCTACTTTCTTCTTAATTATTATGTATCAGCTGTTCTCTTTGTAGCTTCCTACAAAAGGCGTGGAACAGGGGGATTGTTTTTGTTTCATGGAAGTTTTTCTGATTTTGGATAGGCTGCTGGTCATTCCTAGTAGAAAGGTTTGGTGCAGTTGGACAGCACAGATATTGGGTGGAAGCCTTTATGGATCATGCTAGTGTGCCCAGGGACCAGCTTTGTGGTAGTTAATACCAAGAGAAACTTAATTGGACCTTGAGCTTTGAGGAAAGGAAGCCAAAATTCTTTGGAATCTTAGCTTCCATATCTAGTTACCTTCCTAGTGCTAAGACCCTTGAGGGAAAGCAAACTACATGCGGAATGTTTTTATCTACTCACTCTCCCTACTCTTTCCATGGTGGGTTGATTTGTCTCCAGATGTGGATGTTCAGGGGGAGGGAGGTTGAGGGACAAGAGGTGAACTGTACTGATTCTGTTACCGGTCTATTTGGTGACTCAGAGTAAGAAATGGAAAAGCTTGTTTTGTATCAATATTCAGTTACCTTTCTATGATACCTGAATACAGCAGAACTAGTAAGTCTAAGTTGACTCAATTCGGTATGAGGCATTTGTTTTTTATATACGTATGCTGTGCTGTTCACTTAAAACTCAGTTCTGCCAGTCGGTCTCCTATGTACTCTCTAGGGTATGGTATGTTTCCTGGTTGCCCATCAAAGCACCAATGGAGTGTTTTGTGGAATTTTTGCTAGGTGTCTGAGGGTAGAAGATGCAAGAAGGGTAATCAGTTTCAATGTTCCTGACTATTAATAAACTGAGAAAACTTGGAGAAATCTGAAACAATTAGTACCAAAAAAATAGCCATTTAATGTAAGAATTAAGTATAATGAAAGCTTTAAGTTTCAAAATGTATTACACCTTTCATTTTAATAGTTTGTTAGAACTTTAGTTTTGACTGGTTACTGAATTTAGGCTTTGAATTTCTCTGTAAGTTTTTTAAAATCATGGCAGAGTTACTAACACCTTTAGTGCTAGTATGACCTTTGCATGTCAGCACTTCTCAGAAAAGCTAATGGTTAATATCAAATCCATAAGAGGAAGTTGTTTGTGGTTCAAAATAAATTATGGGGGAAAATGATAGAAATCTCTCCTGGCAAACCCTGCAGTTTGTATTTAATCTCTATGAAAAGTGTCTGAGGGGGGAATTCGCACTTTCCCTCCTTGCACTTAGTCGTTTTCTCCATCTTTGAAAAGGCTGAGCTATATAGTTTGTTTCTTCATTAGAAAGAGAAAGCATTAGATTTGCTTACACAATGACACAGAAAGGATAATAAGATCTTTAAAATAAGACTTCCTTGGACACATCAGAACAAATGAAAGCTAACAAAGCTTGTAATAAAGACTATCTCGATTACCCACAAGTTCATCTCTTTTGAATTTCTCATTCAGTCTTCTGTCTTTAAAAGTTACCCGATTGCAGCCTTTCTTCCTTATTCCTATTACTTGCTTCAGTGTATTCTTTCCAATGAGTCATGTAGTCATATGAATTACCAAGTTTGCCCCCTGTGTGTCTGCCAAAAGGGATGTGTAAGGTCTCCCACCCCTGCCTCTTTTTTTTTACAGTATTCTTTATTTAATGTTGTATCTTCAATCAGAATGTGTGCCTGGGAGGATCAAAATCAAAGCAAGCTGGATATATTTGCAAAGCACCTTTTGTAGTTGTCTCAGAAGCAAATAATAGGATTTTTTGTTTGTTTTGTGAGTTTGGTTTTGTTGGGTTTTTAGCTGTTTCTCCCCACAAAGCAGGTGAGCTGCTTTCTACGTTTTGTTGGTGATACAAAACAAACTATATAACTGGAAAACATTTTTTTTTCCTATAAATATTCCTAATCTTTCCTCTTGTAGTCTTCCTTATCTAAACCAAAAAGTAAAACGATGGATTTATTTTCATTGTAACCTTTGTTTTAGCAATGTTGCAACTGCAAGTGGACTTCAAACTGCAGAATTTCAGCGTTTCTAACATGTCTGTCGTCACCAGGATTTTGGAGAGAGGGGCTGAATTAAAATAATACTAATTTCAACATTTCAGCAGCTTTGTTTTTGCTGATCTAAATGGTTGTATCCATGGAAACTGGAAGGGTAATGCCAGACAGCTGCAGGGTTGTTAGAATTTTCTCTTCTAAAATTTTATCTAAGTTTGTCAGTAAAAAACTTCACAAGCCTTTTCCCAGTCTCAGGCTTGGGTATTTGAGATCTTCTGTAAGATTATGTAAAAGACATGGTAAATCTTCGAAAGTAATTCTGTGTTTCACATGTCCCTATAGACTGTTATTTTTAACAATCTACACATTGGAGCTAACAGCCTCAAGCAAATAATTCTATACCCCTTTTAACAGCTAGATAGAGCAAGGTACAGAGAGAATTGACTTGCGTCACAGGAATAGTCAGTGGCAGCCCCAGGAAAAATAAATTAGGTAGCACATGGGGAATTGTTGCCAGTTACTCATGCAGAAGCTGGTGGAAGCTTTATCATTGATATAAGTGAGAGCTGCACCTAAGTAGATCATCTGAATAGAGTTGAAAATCCTATGCAAAAATGCCATGACGTGCTGGCAGGGTGCCAGTGTGCATTTTTAATAGAGCTAGTTTAGTAGCACTGTAGTAGGTGATGGATTGATTGTAACTTCATGCCAGGATTTTGACACAAATATATAAAATGTGACTTTTAATCTTGTCATGTACAGTCTGCAGTGGACTTCTTTGTTAAAGGGCAGTTCTAGGAAGGTCTGAATCCTGATAGTATTTTAACACAAGCGTGGCTTTGTTCATGAGTAGTCCCAATTAATCTGAGTTACCGGTCATACACAAACTACATGCATAAGGGTTCCTATAAAGGGATCTGAAACTGAGCTACCTCTGCTGCATTAACAGCAACCTTCCTCTGTCCCAGAAGTATGTAGGTTCTGAGGGACAAACTTCACAAGGTTTGTATTGGATTTTATTTGACTCTTTGATTGGTTATTCAGTAATAGCAATTTTTATATTAATGAAAACTATTATTGATTTCCGTAGACGTTTTGAATATTTCAGCATGCCGTGTCTGAAGTTTTACACTGAAAATGATTTGCTAGTGAGACAGTACGAAGAGGCTTCTTTGTCTACATGGCTGTTTTTCAGCAATCTAAAATTGATGAAAATTCTTCTGGTAAGAAGCTCTGGATAAAAGAATCTTACTGCCTTAATAGATCCCTGACTGAGATACAAACGAAATGCACCACATCTTGTCAGTGAAATGAACACAGGAACTGGTTTTTTTTAATTGCAGTGGAAATGCAGTAGAAGTAGAAATTCTGGAGTTACAGAAGTCCTATATGCATAGAATACAAATGATTTGCTATACAATAAGTGTGGCAGTGATCTAGGAATGGCTACATTAAATCTAGATAAAGACATAGTTTGCATTTTCATGTTGTCTCTATTTTTCCATAGCCAAACTTCCATCTAAAGATAGTTTTAAAATACAGTATGTTGGATGATCTTTTTGGGTTTAGGTATTGACATTTGTTTTGCACATCATGTAAATTTAGGGGAGAACAAGGTGTCTTTTTTTCTTTCTTTCTTTTGCTACATTGTGACTAAAGACTTTCTTTGAGAACTTTTGCCTTTTTTAAATCAGTTAACAAGGTAAGTTGAAAATCTTATTTGATTTAGGGAGTAGTATGTTACTCAAATTGCTCTAGGGGATTCTCCTCTAAGAGTCAATCTTGTCTGTAATTATTATGGCTCTGCCTCTTGTCTGCTTGTAGAATGAAGAAGTGAATTCATTAATGTAAAATACCTGTAAACTCTGGAACTACTCAGCTCAAATTTTGCTGCAAAGCAAATCTAGGTACAGGAGAATATGGAAAATGTCGAAGTAGCTTCCTTGAAAATAATATCAGTTTCTTTGACTTTTACCTCAATGCCTTATATAAAAAAATCTAACATTTGTATAATTTCCATGAATGACATTGGGCTCAGGTGAAACATGTATAGTTCCCCTGAAAAGTGGTATTGGAAGTATTCCTAGAAATTAATTACTTAGTTGCAGGAGGCACATTGAATTTGAGTTTCACTAAGTCCAATGCTAAATAGAAGATTATTTTGATCATTTGATACTTGCCTCCCCTTCCAAGAGAGTCACTAATATGGAATAAGCCAAAGCAAATCTGGAGTAGAACAGTGAGCAGGAAAGTGAACATCATCAAATTAAAAGTAAATTTGTAAAAATAAGTTTTGAGTCGTTAATGTATGTAGTTTGGACTGCTTATACAGTCAAATATAATAATATATCTTTACCACTATCTTAATACAATGTGACCTACAGCTAAGAAAGTATGGAAGCAATTAAGTTGGAGAAACGATGAGCACTTACCTTGGGGAATGTCTAGGTAATTCCATACTTTCACATGCCAACCAGATTTCTAATTTAATCTTTCCACCAAGTGTTTAAGGTTTTATAAGGACAGCTGAGCTAAGAAAAGCTTTAACAGCTATTTGTTATGGGATTTTTAACACTTCATAAACAAATAATACATAATTCGTCTTCTTGAGTGACCGCTGTGATGCTGAGATTAAGAATTTATGAAACCAAACTCAAACATTTTTATTGTAGGGCATTTGCAGGTAGAATTGAAGGTTTGTCTCATCGTCTTGAGATGTGTTGATTTTTAGAATAGTTTTGTAACAGCTGTGGTTTCATTAGTTTTGTGATGAGACCTTTGAGATGAAAATCACTAGTTATAGTAAATCTTCTGTTTCATCTGTCTCTGGAATACAAAGAGCCACTTGTTCTCTTCGTGATTCACTGACTTCTTGCCAGGAAACCTTCATTCTGTCTGCCCAGTATGACTCCTCATTACTGACGTTTTGTGTAGCTCTCATTAGATTGGTTAAGTTTAATATTGTACTTGGATGTGGCTCTGGGAATCTGAATAAATCCTCACAGAACTTGTACCACGCTATAATTCATTTCAGCAGAAGCTATAGTACTGATAGCAAAAGGAACAGACATAAGGCTGAAGCCTCTGTGTAAAATAAAAACTTCAAATTTAGTAAGCTTTAAAAAAAAAGACAAAAGACCACGAAGATGAAAGGCCATTTGTTCCCAAAAGCACAGTACTCATTTGTCATAATAGTATTAAGATAAAAAGACAAGCCTTCCAGGCTCCAACATGAGAAGATTTTTAAGTTATGTTGGAGATGTTGCTGTTACTCATTTAGGCCTTTGTCAGTCAAAGAGCTCCAGTGCAGTTCTGCTGGCTGGAAAGTGGTGTGCAAATGACGATGAGGCGGGACTGTCCATTGATATTTTTACCATCGTATCTTCCAGATGTGCTCTGAAATAGTAAGGAGGCCATGAAGCATTTTTTTTTTAAAGTTGATTTTCCTGTGCCTGCTCCTTGCAGGGGTTACAGCAGTCACACTCAGCCACATGACAACATACGTGTCTTGTGTTCCTTTGCAGGTACTCTCCATCCATCACTCTCTCATGTTTTACACAGATTTACGTGCCCTTTGAGAAGGAGCAATCACCAAAAGTAAGACTAAAACACAGCAAATAATCATATAAATTGCATTTAACCCCCTGAGGTCCCTAGTACTGAGAAGAAAACAGCATAATGGGGAAAGTAATTTGTTCCCAAAGAAAGGCATTTTGGATTCAGTTAGCTTGGCCAGTCTGGAGTCATTGCGTGAAGATCATTTTTTGTGCATTGTTGAAAGTCAGTTTTGTTGCTTCTTACTTGCATGCCTTCATGTCCTAGCGAGCAACAACAGATACCTTCCAAGTGTATGAGAGTCTCTCTCAACATTTTCTTTCTAGTTTGTTTTTATTACTTATCATAGATTATAGAGCGGATGTCTGTAAACACTGCATGTGAAGACAGTGTGCTACAGTCTTCTCTAAGTACACTGTGTATGTTTCCTTTATAAATTTTGTGCAGTTATTTATCTTCAGGAAGTGCAAGTTCAAAGGTGTAGCGTAGCTACCTAGATACATACTGTCTCTGGAATACAGAGAATGGTTGGGTTTGCCGCCTATGAGTCAGATCAGTCATCAACTGTGAGAGTCAGAAGTGCAGCCAGATGACTCATGCAGGAGCAAGACCAGTAATTTCAGGTTCTGCTGTCATGCCTGATAGACAGCCCTGTTGCAGAGATCACTTAGTGATACAGGAGCCTTTGATGAGCAAAACAGGAGCTTGAGGTACTTGCATCCACCTCAGGCAACAAAGTAAAAAAAGATACAGCTCACTATATAGTTCTGTTCCAATTCAAAGTGGAATTAGATTATATGTTTTACTTTCTGGAGCACAACTCAAGAGTGGACACATACGTGTTATGCATCAGTCTTCAGTGAGGTGGTAGAAACTGGCTTTTGGGGATGTTTTCATCAGTTATTTTCTTGGGAGTTGTTTTCTCAGTAAGTTCTGTGTTTCCTGGATGGAATGACAGGCAGGTTTTAGGCCTGTGGTCTTGTACACCTGTCAAACAATATGATGTCCTTTCTTCCTCTATGCACTTGCACCACAGCAGATTTCTTGCAGTCTGAGGGGAGTTCTTGGTGTGCCTGGGCATAAAGCCTCCAGGCCTCTTGCTTTTGATTAGCTCACTAATGTGAAAGTTGAGTAAGAAGTGGTTCCTACATATTTTATTCTTTTTTTCTGTGTGTGATGTCACTTTTTTTTCCCCCTCTGGCCTCAATTTCTTCAGTAAAAACACAAGCTAGTGGCATTCTGAAAGGGCTGTGTATGCTTCATGACACTTGCTCATAGGAATCTGGCTTAGGTGAGCTCGAGCCTTATGGGCTGTCAGTAGCAGGAACCTTTACTCCAAATGGCCTCTCTTCTGTCTTACAGAATTGATACTTTATGAAATAAGAGACTGAAATACTATTTTTTTTTCATATCAGGTGAAAAGTTATCCTGTATATGTTTGAGTGAAGACAAGAGAGGACGTTTTATCCCTCCTTCCCTTCCCTAGTGAGAAGCATGCACTTGGACAGAGTGCTTGCGTAAGGAACTCTTGCAGACCTTTTAGGAGAGACTTTCTGGTTCAAGGAAGAGTCACTACGAGTAGAATTTTGCAGTGTTTTATATCTGGTGTTTCTACATTTGTTTTTGTTTCAGCTCTTGCTAATGTACAAAAGGAAAAGCATTCTCAGGTTGAAAAAAATATCATTTGTAGTTCTGTATTTCACACCCACGAAAACACAAGATCACAACATCCAGGAGAAATCCTTTATGTTCTCTCTAGTTAAGGCTTCAGCTGTGTTTCCCTTTTACCTTCTCCCATATTCACACACACAACCCATGACTCCTTTCCTTCTTGAGCATGAAAGCAGCAGAAGTAGGTGTGAACAGTGTATGTACTCCAGCACATTTCCTTTGAGCTCTCAGCAGTGTTTCACAACACTGTTGCATTTCGTGTTTATGGTAGAGCACAGAATCTCTTTCTTGGTTGTTTAATTTTCCCATCCCATGCTGTAAAGGCTTAGTTCATTAATTTAACAGACCGTCAAGCTTCTGGAGAAGAGAATATGGTTGGCAGGGTTTGTGTGGATTATAATCATCCAAAAATCCAATCAAGCCATTTTCTTGATTGATTTTTGAGATGAGATATACAGGCTTCGGTATAATTAATTGCATCTATTTTCTTAATTCATATTTTAGGCATCTGACTATCCCACCACTCCCACTTCTTTTGGTAATTTATTTTTTCTTCTTACAAACAGGCACACAAAGACTCCTCTTGAGATGTGCTCTGACTAGGTTGATTTTTATAGGTTTTTTTGCATAAAATATGTCTCCCAGTGACATTAGTGCTGTAACACTCACGTAGCTGCACAGCATTTTTACAGGACAATTTCCAGTTTCACGGCTGCTGTTGCTGAAGCAGGTGGACTTCTTTGGAAACTCTAGGAGGTACATAAATATACAGTGACACTGACCATGAGTGCTGATGAGTGCTTTAGGAATTTCATGGCATCAACTCCATGTATAAGGTTTAAGAAAGTATTTTAAATAGCAGTGAAAAAGAGGAGAAAGACACCTAAACAAAAGCAGAATAGTAGCTATGTAATGGTATTATCATAATAACCCTAAGCTTGCTGTTACCAATTACTCTGCGTGTTGACAGACCTTGACAACAAAAGGTTATTCAGAAAAATACCACAATGGTCAGTGTTTTTGATAGCATCAGGATTGCTCCAACAAAAGCCCTTTGAAATCAGGATCTCTTCCTATCTTTTCAGCTGTGGTGGATTAGCAAGTAATGAAGAGGATTTCTCAAGAGATTGATTTATTATGAATCTGGTTTTTGATTGCTTTCCTGTATCATTTCCCTGTCAGTTGCACAAAATGATATGTAGCCAAAATAAGATGAAAATTCACATGGAGGAAAGCAACAAAGCTAATGGCAAAAATGCCAAGGAAGTCAGCTCTGAATTGCATCAACTTCTTCCCTTCTGAATTCTCTGAAGGACTAAAGCAGTTTGAAATGTCTGATGTTCAGTGAACATGACACCTATTAACTGTCACAGTATTCCTCACTGTGAAGACGATGGTTCTGGCACAATTCAAAGTGATTGAGTTTGATGGGGGTGGGCTATGTGTATTTATAGCAGGAGTTGCCTCAGCAAGCTGCTATTTCCCTTCTTTCTAATAGCAGAGTAAAACAGTATTTTTTTTTCTGTGATTTGCTCCGTTGAAGTCACTTATCTTATTCTCAAGAGATAACGGAATCTGGGAAAAAAAATGTTTTAAAACAACATTTTACTCCATAGTTTTAAACTGTTTCAACTATTGTTTTCCCACTGTATGAATGGATCCCACTTCCTCTGGTAAGTAGAATGGTGTTTCAAGCTTTGGAGCACTATGAAGGTTTTTAGTAAGGGAACTGAATGGTATTAACCATTCAGTTATCAAATATCAAAGTTAACAATATCAAAACCTTAATAGCTGCAGCAACTCTACTGCCAGTAGCTCTTGCTCGGCCAGTACATAGGAGACTGCAGTAAGTGTTGCACCTCCAGTTATTAATCTGCAACCCCAAATGTATCTCTTTCTGTGGCCTCTTAAGGCAGAATGCTTTCAAAGACATCAGGACAAAGTTTGTTAAATATTGACCACACATTATTTGAGCTACAGCTGTTCAAAAACTATCTGGTTTACCATTTATTTTCTGCCATCCTCTTTATTCTCACCAAGGTTTCTCTTTCCTCTGTGACTTCAAACATTTTATTATGTAAGAAAAATGTTTGCTTCAGCAGGAATTTTAATTTCTTTTCCCATTGTCTTGTGTTGCCTTTTAAAACTATGATTTAGTGGGCATGCTATGTGAGAACCATTTCTGTCAAGCTCCCTTCTTGTCCCTGCTTCAGGAAGAGAAAAATTAATGGTATTTTCCTTCCAGACATGAGCACCTTTTTCAGAGAATGCAGACTCTGCTATATTTTGGTATCTTCATCTTCTAATCCTGTTACTTGTTTTACAGAAGTTGAAAAATTGCTACAGTCACAATTTCCTAAGCCATATGTTCACAGGCTACAGAGGAAAACAAACAGTTTCCATGGATTTTTATTTCAAGTTGGTGTAAGAAAAAGTTGTGACTGGGGCTTTCATTCATTTACAGGTACACAATTCAGACCAAGATGAGCAAACTTGAGGCTTACTGGTAACTGGAGGTGATGGAGAGCAGAAGAGAAGCAGTAGGGAGTGGTAAGTGATGGTGACTACCATCCTGCTATTGGGAGAATTAACCTGTAGTTGTATTTTAAATCACAAACAATTGCAAACTCAAACAACAGGGCTACTGCCTAGTGAAATGCCAGTGCTCTTGAAGTCAATTGTAGATTTGGTATTTAAAGGATTGTTTTCTTTCAATAGGATTTACAGCTTGTAGGCAAGAGCTACGTTCTATGTTTGTATGGTACAAGATACATCATTAAAAAGTGTTTTTTAAAAGACTAGAAATAGGCAAGTTTGCTGTCTGTGTAATCGCTGAGCCATGGCCAGCTGTAGATCTGACAGCAATACTTCAAAAAAAAAAAGGCAAGTGGAATTTATTGCAGTTGGTAACTCACTCCCAAGTAATGAGGGTATGTTGGGTGGCTGTTGAAACGAGTGGCTCGTTCTGTATTGAGAACTGCTGCCAACTGAGTCTCCTGTAGCCTTCTTGCTGGAGTCAGAGCAATGCTGCAGCCCCTCAGACAACATTCTTGGATGAAAGGTACTAACACACTTCAATAATGTACCCAGCAGTGAGTAACTTGTGTTTCTTTTGACTTTTTTCCTTCCTCATCCCCACTGCCACCTCTCCACTAGTCTTTGAATAATAAATGGATTATAGCCAGAGTAAGGGCACTTTATTAGCCCCAAATTGGCTTTTCCAGCCTTTCTCATGCTGTATGTCATTTGACAAGAGACTTTTTATTGTATTAATTAGATTTAGCTTTTTAACAACAAATTCTTCTACCATTTTAGTTTGAGAAGGATTGATTCTGCAAAACAAGGAAGTACTAACCCTGCCTAAGTGTTCAAATAAATACTCTTGTGCCCAGATTTGTTTTGCCTCCTGTCTCAAAGTTCAACCCCCTGCCTTTAATATCAACATGGCAACAACTGACAGTCGAGTGGTAGCTGGTGCTATTAATTTAATTAGCAAAATGTCTGAGATCCACTTCTAAAGCTTTAGTATATTTGTGCTGCTAAGAGGCACTTCATTCAAGGCAGTCCCAGTAGCACAACAAAGGTTACCACTAAAGTAAACAAAAGTCTTTGCATGTAACTTAAAAGTATTTTTATTGACAAGTTTTTTACAAGCATTTGCTTTTTATTACTTTCACCAAAATAAAGCATACAGCATACAGTGTTTTCACACATTTAGGAGATAAATAAGTGTATCTTGAATACTTTAATGCACTGATAGTTTATGTGATAAGTTTTTTCTTCTTTGATGTTAATTTTAAATACAGCTTGTTTGCCCTTTTTTTAAACAAACTTTCCTCTTGACACCACGTGTTTCCCTTGTTAACTTCTAGATGTTTAAACAATTGGGAAACTGCAGTGATATTTATTGCTAGAGATATTAGGATGAAATTGCTCTATTAGGATGAAACCTGTATATCCAATTACCAACTGGTAAATCAAAAAACCACTGTAAATGTACACTGTCAATTGACCTGATGCAGAAAAACTAATGAATATCAACTCTTTAACCTTCACCCCCAAATCTGTGGCTAGAATAATAAAAAAATAATTCCATATTGTATTTGCAGAGATTGGTGTGCATGGTAATTATAACATTTTCTGAATCTCATTCAGAATTTACAATAAACTTGTTTGCAATTATAAATAAATAGAGGTATAAAGACAAAATCTCATACTGCATTTCTCTTGAAGTCACCAGCTATGTTAAATGCATAAATTAAGATCATAAATACATCCCATTCAACTTAAATATTGTAGGACTACATTTCATGTGCTGAGTTTCATGCTGCATAGTTGAGAAAAGAGAAAAAAATTAGGTGGCACTTAGTGTCTTTAATGGCACTTCTTTCAGGAAAGGATAGTGTGCATTTGTACTACTAGCCAGGGCTGCTCTTCAAAACAGTGTTTTAATGTATGCATGAAAAAGACATAGGAAGTGTTGCTTTGTTTAGGATTCTATGTGGTGTTTGAAGCTTTAGCTAACAGTACAAGGTTCATCATTGCTTGGTTTCACTTCCCCTTCCAGGAGTAAAGTGATCACAGCCTTGCTCAAGTAGCTGCAGGTTCCCCTTTTTCCAACTGGGTGTGTGTTGTAGAAGGCGGTTCTGTCATCCTGAGGAGAGGGAAAAGGGATGAAAAATCATGAGTGCTGCTGCTGCAAAGCAGCCAAACACAGGCCAACAGACAGAGGAGCATCACAAGGACATCAGAAATGCAAACATGGTTTTCAGATTCTGGTATCATTCTGCTCTATTTTCAGAAATATCCCACATATACTCACGTGAACATGTGCTAAACGTTACTAAAGTGCATTAAATGTCTCTTTATCTGTATAATCCTGCACAGGTACCAAATTCTTAATATTTTTTTTATGTAACAGGTGTTAGGGAACAACTGCTGTCTCAAAACACGCAGCTGGATGATGACTGTGTGCTAACTCACGAGGCTGCCCTGGCAGGAGCATCAGCCAATCCTTAGGAGCACATGTTGGGATACAAAAAATATATTTGGAAGAAAAAAAGTGAAATACAAGAACCAAACCACAGGTAAAACATGAACTCACTCATTAATCAGGTCACCAAACTCAGTGTCCTTCACTGAACACCTGTTGTGCACAGTTAATGATGTTAAAACATTTGCTTATTCACAAATTGTATAGGGGCTGCTATAATAAAGGTTTAATGCTTTCATTCAGGAAAGTGGTGACTTAGATTAAGTCAAGGGCAGAGACTGGGTGGTGAACACACTAAAATTCTATAGTTTTAGGGCATGTTTGAAATTACCGGTGCAATACTTGTGATATTCATTATATGTTAACAGGGGAATAACAGAGCTGAAAATATCTGTAAGTCAGTTTCATGGAAGAGCATAGTTCAGACAAATCAGGAGTTGTAGCAGTGTTTCTTAGGAAAACCTGAGACAGAATAACAGCAGGACAACCCTAAACAGGCTACAGCAGCCATGTATGTGGAAACAGGTGAGAGTCGGGTTCCAGGAAATTGTAGTGGAGTTAGAATTCCAAACAACAACAATCTTAAAGATACTATTAAAAATTATAAATTGGGATTTCTTTCTAAGAGACAAAAAGGCATCATTTAAATAGATCTCAGCTTGGAAAAAAAGAACATCCAGCACCAGTAAAACTTGGGCTTTCCATGGGATTTTTCTTTCTGTTTAATAGCCATTGGGGATTTCCAGTTTTTCACAGAAGACAGCAGCATATTCAGTGTACTGTGAGGAGCTGACACTGAACAGCCATCTGTGTGGATGATGTGTGATTTTGCTAAGGCTGCAGCCACAGAGTCATTACCTCCAAAATGGAGAGGTCAAAAGAATCAGAATTTCAAGAGAATGGTGACCTTTTAATATGTAGCTAAGGCTGGATGTCTGCCTTGCTTTCAAATCTTATTACCAAAGTAATAATGGCAAAAAAAATGAGCCTTGAAACTTTTGAAAGAATCCTTAGGGAGCCCATTCTTCCTCTTTTAAAGGAGGTGAGTTCACCAACAGGAAGAGCTGATGCATATCAGTGTGCTATAAGTCAATAGATTATTCAGAGCTTGCATAGGTAGCTCACAATATATTGTGCACAACAAGATGCCAGATGGAGCGAGGAAGATCATGCTCAGTAGCACAGGGACCTGTCTCACTGCTTTACTCTATTTCCTCCTTCAACCAGTTCAATGAACCTGGCTTTACAGAATTTCAGAGCTTTGAGGCACCAAAACTTGTAGTGAGCATAAACCGTAAAATCCTAATGAAGTAAATTTTAAAAGCTTCTTAATGATCAAGTTTCCTTTCTTTGTATTTTAAGCCTTAGAGATTAAAAGTTTGCTAGGTCACAAATGCAATTCTAGCACAAAAACCTGTAGATAAGAACAGTTTTTTTCAAGTTCTTACCTTATCATTGTCAACACGAATTCTTTGGTTACAAAATTCATCTATACTATATAATACTAAATTCATCTCAGTATCTTTGTACATAAGATCCTGAGTTCACACTTTCTTGCAGAACTTTGTTTTTTCTTTTGTTCTTATCTTTAGCTCTTCTCTTTTCTAGTGTCCCCCCAATGAACTCTTACCCTTTCCCTGTTATAACTATCTCAGCTTTAACCAGCCTCTCATTTCAGAGCTCTGTAGCACTGAGAGTTTTCCCTTATCATTCCCTTTTGACTTCACAATTCAGCAGTAACCTAAGTGTGCATCTTTCATCTCTTCGCAGACTTTCACAGCACTTGGGTATATTAATTTCTTACTTGTGTTCCATTCTGAACTATCAATTGCTTTTCTTTCTGAACTGCACAGAATTAACATTTATAACTAACTTCAAGAAGAATGGTAAATTGTGTAAGACAAAAATAATCTTTTACTCACTGGGTTTTCAGCTCCCTTTGGATTGCTGTGATCTTTCTGAAACTCATGAAATGCTTCATGCACCACTTTGTCCAAGTCTACTTTGTCCTGGAACTCTAGCTCAGGATTTCTCTCCAGAATAACAGATATAACCATCAATAACTAGAAGGCAGAAAAAGACTGTAAGACTTCAAATTTGATTTTTTTAAAATGCAGGTTACATAAAAGCACTGTTAATAATTGCACATGCCTTGCTCAAGCAAGAAGCCATTTAACAATGGCACAGGTAATAGTGCACAGATAATAGAACTCTGAGTTTGATAAAAGAGTTACTGAAAAAGCAGGCTTTTATGAAAGGTTACAATTTCTGGTGACTACCTAGTTAAGGGCACTGTGAAAATTATTTAACATCTAATTTTGCTGGGAGCCAGGGAAATGATTTTCCAGTTGATTCAGTTCACTGTGTGGCTGCACAAATGCTGCTGCTCTGCCAATGGAGAGGGTGAAAAAGCAGCAAACACTGAACCTCAGCATTTGCTGTTTTGAGGCAGAATCACATGCAGTGTAATCACACTATGACAAAGTTTATAAAAAGCAAGGTCAATAGTCAGGAATAAAAAGCCTTGGTTCAAGAGAATTTACACTCTTTTATCTGAAAGAGGTTTAAAACAGGAAGGTGAACATGAGTCACCTGTTGCTATAACTACAACGAGGCAGTGGAGTCTATATTGGTCATCTTGGGGTTTGATAATTGTGTTTATCTTTTATCAAAAACTGGGGCTCTTCCAGCAAGTAGCGTGACCATTGGCTGCCAGCCAGGACTGAGATGGATTTGGTTTTACTGTGGAGGAATACTGACAAGCACCAGAGGCACATACTTGGGAACTACCAATGAATGCTGCTGACAGCACAGATGTCAGTTACCCCAGGTACAGATGCTCTTGATCTGTTCAGAAAGTGTATGCTATGTGCAGTGGTGGGGAAGTAGCTTAAACAGCCTCTTGCTTTACTGATTGGTATGGGAACAAAAGGAAACTGCAAGTGATTCAGTAGCATAAAGCAGCTTACTAGACAACCTCAGCAAATGGGCAAGAGGAATCTATCATGGGGAAACTGACATTCTGGAGCAGTTTTTCCCTAGACTTAGGGACTTGAAGGAATGCTGCTTTGGAATTATTCCTCTTATCAGTTTTCACCTCCTGTGACCTAATTGTATTGGTGCTGCTGTTAATGTTCTTCCCCTTTAGCAAATACATTAAGAACTTGATATATTCTGAACATGTTAACAGGAACCTGTTTAATCATACAAAAGGTATGGAAAAACGACTGAAAGAAGTGGTTACATTTAAACTGCTATTACTTCTAACATTTGCGCCTTGGTTACTTTTTTCCTTTTAAGCTGTCACATACTCCTGTACATGGTAAGATTTCATTCCTTGTAGGCCACAGACCTCTACAATAATTTGCCTGTATTCGGGCTGGTCGATATTTTGCAGCATATCTTCAACTAGAAGGGAAAAATTCATTTCATACATCGTCATATCCGATAGGGTTGGTTGCTGCAAAACAAAGAATGCTTTTTACTCAAAGACCATTTGCATTAAATGAAAACCACCCCCAGGTAGAGCCTGTTTGTTTCCTTGTTAAGTAATACACACTAAGAAATATGACCATGGTAGGATCAAATAGAGAGCAGATTTCAGTCCATGACTTGGAAATAGTCTTCTAGAGTAATGCTTTTATAAGTGTGTTTTAATACAGATTTCTGACTTCCGTTCTGTTCTGTTTCATTCTATTCTATTTTACTCAGAACCAAAAAAACCCCTCGTAAGTACCTTTGAAATAAAAATCCTAACGGGAACAAATTCCCATAAGTAACACCTTAAGGCATAAACGAGACCTTAACAATACAGTCGTTCACCATGAATAGTCAAGTAGAGCAGAAATAAAACTGAGCATTTCTTGCAGATTTACCTGTGGTAAAAATTTGCCTGCCACTATTAACCCGTTGGGGGTCCTCTCCAGGATCTGCCACACGCGATCGTAGAATCCTGCCGGCGTGCGGTTGAGAGAGCCATCCAGCCGCCGCCGGTTCAGCCACCCTCTGCGGACACAGGGGAGGGAGAGCTTCAGGGCTACTGCCACAGATGCAGAACCAGCCCTGTCTGGACTGTGAGCCCATGAGGTAAGCAGTGACATCAAATAAGTAGCAATGAGCCATGGCCAGTATATGTTGTGCTTTCTATAAGTTACGCTCTAAAGCAAACAAGCTCCAGGTGCTCAGCATAGAGAGGTTACATGGAGAATGTTGTTATGATAATGTGTGTGTTCTTGCTTTGCGTAAAGAGATGAAAGAATGAACTATGAAATCTATCCAGTGCACTACAGTAACAGTAGTAGGCTGAATTCATCATGTCTGACACGAGACACCATAAACTAAAACATACATAAACCCGAAGTCACTGTAGGACTTGTGACAGCCAAAGTTACACACACTGAAAGAACCCCAGTATTAACTGTAATATTGAAAGGTGTTTTGTCATACTAGAATAAGCAAAACAACTCATTATATAATACAGGTCAATGAAATTCTGCATCTATACAATACAAAATGTAATAGATAATGGATTAGAAACACCTATCATTCTAATTTAAATACCAGGGTAGAAAGATGCATTTCCTCAGGATGGCTGAAGGTCAGGCTTTAGGATGGTTTGGAGAGGAAAAAAAAACAGTCCTGTAACTTTAAAAAATTCAACAAAATGGTGTTGTTAAACTAAAGCTTTCCACAAACAGGGTTACATTCCCCCTACATTACAAATTTGGTCTGCCCTCAGAAGCATACTGTGCCCACCTATTTTGACTTTTGGCTGGAGTTTAGTTTTCCTTCTCTGAATTACTGCAGCTTTAGCCATACCATTGGAAGCTCCAGCAACGGAACATTTAAGAAATGGCAGCTGTAAACAGGATTTTAATTGGTAGATGAAAAGAACTAAGCTTTTTCTAGCAGTACTGCACATATTTGGCAGAAGACTTTTCCTAAAAGTTACTGTCCTTAGCTGGTTTTAAATTTTAAGTAGAAGACCTATTTTTGTATTTTAAGACAGTAGTGAGAGCTCCCCTGGGAAGCCAAGCTCTGACGAAAAGGCACTAATGCTTTTGTATCTTAGTTCAGTATTCCTGCAAAAGGTCTTTTTAAGTTCATGTCCTCTGAGGTCACAAACAGCTCTTTTATAACCTTACTAAGAGGAAACAAATACTTCAGGAAGCACCTCATTCAGGAAAGGTGGAAAGTTTCTACACCTAATCATTTGGACATCTGCAGCACAGGAATCGCCACACTGTTACATGTTGTTTACCACTGTGGAATTGTTTGGAGTTTTCTGGGGTTTTTTTTAATATGTTTATGATAAAATTACCTGTCAGTAAATTTACTTGTTTATGCAGACACCAGCATGCCTGATGAAATAACAAGATCTTACATTGAAAAATCTTAATTCTAAATACTGTGGAATGATGAGAATTCTATCTGAGCAGGAGAGAGAACTCTAGTTCCAATAACTTCATATGTGTTCTTACACTTTCCTAGAGTTCCTTAATGTAGCTCCCACCTACACTAGAATGTCAGGCAAACAGTGTGGTATTGGTTCTTTAAAAGAAAGAGGAAACAAGTATGACTACGTGGTGCATCTTTTGAACTGGTCTGAGCTCAATTGGGATATGCTTTATGAAAACAAGAGTGAAGGCTTTAAAGCACTTCTGATACAATAGCTGTCACTGACTTAGTATTGACTTGTAATTACTACTGCCAGGATCAAGCCAAGATGCAGAGAGTTTTTTCCTGTATAACTGTATTGGATTAACATGACAAATTAAGAACTCTCATAAATAACTTCTCAATAAACATTTCTCCATCAAAAACTATGACAGTTCCACTTCATTGTGTCGCTCTGTCCTTGCACTAGGACAAGAAAGCACTCACCAAAAAGACAAGTTGTTATAGAAATAAAAGGTCTTTTTCATAATACAAAAGAAAGGAGCATTTGAAGATGTCAAAAACCTCCAACCTATCTAAATTACTATGGTAAGGAAGAAAGCCATCAAAACTCGAAGAGCACAATGAGTTTTATAACTGTTTGGATCATTAAAAGAACTCCAGTTTAGAAAGGCTACTCAGAATGTCGTAACCTACATTAACAGGTTCTGCAGAGCACTTGTGACAGTCTATGCTCTGTTAGTGACATGTCTGTTTATCTACACGGGATTGGATCCTGGAGCCCAGGGTAAGAGGCAGAAAAAGTGCACAAAATTTTACCCTCCATGAGAACTTGGAGAGGGGTTAGTGGTGGAGAGACTGCCAGGGAGGTCAGTGTACCACCAGCCCCTCATGTAGGATGGATTCATTGCCAGTCATAGATGGGCTTACAGTAGCAAAAAAAATTATTCCTAAAAATCACAAGAGTAGGAAAAACCTGTTACAGAAAGAAAATGAAGGAGACTGTGTTCTGTACTTGCTGTCAGGAAAAGAACCTTAAAAAGAAGTCACTAAAGGGACAAGAAACAACGGGCTAGTAATACTGCACAGGAACAAGTCAGATAGAAAGTTTTGAAGGTTATGCTGGCTAGCTTTTGTGCTCAGATAATGGCTAAAAAGAATCTTCATCCTCAGAAAATCACTCACAGTGCTCTTGTTGACACAGCTATTGTATGTTAAAGGAATCAAAAGCAGAAGGCACTGTGACAAGTCAGGTAAGATCTCTAATGAAGGATGGTGCTTGAATTACTGTGACTGATCAAACTGTTTCTTAAAATGGCATAATATTTAATGGAAAATGGTACAAAGACAAACCTAGGGTTGTTCTGCTAATGGTTTAGAGGAATCATGTCAACATCAACATGAGAGACAGCAACTACACACAGCAAGCAATAATAATCACGGCAAAGACACAGAAAAGCATGTGGGAGGTACAGAATCAGTCAGACTGACAGTCTTCATCACACAAATGGGGTAAGAGAGAGCAGAAAATGATTTCAGGGGCTTTTTTCTCAGGTGTTACAGAATGGGGGGAAAAAACAGAATGTATTTTGAATAAGTAGTATGACATGGAGAATATTTTCTCTTTGTTGAGAGAAATCATTCCATCTGTTCATGGAAATTATCAGCAGTACTCTATGCCAAATTTTAATCTAGTTTAACTAGAAGTAAAATCCACAGGAAAAATTCTGCCTTAACTCTTATCAATGCAGTTAGGTGGAGATGTTTTAATTTTAACTTTTGTCTTGCACACTTTGTATGACAGTGAATGCTGGTTTTGGCAGCTAGCTACAGCTTGGAGTAATGAATACTCTTCTGATTACCTGAAACTTAGGCATGACCACTGTCTCTTGAGGATTCTAAAGAGCATCTGTTCATTATTCCTATAGTAAGTTAGAAGAAAGAGGGCACCAAACAGCAGACAAACTGCTGTTACGGTGCTGAATAATTTTTGGCTCTTTAACCCACATGAAACAATGTAATGCTTCACCTTACTGGCAAAGTACAGAGATTACTACTACACAGTGAGACTTCCACAAGATAAAGCTGAAAAGGGGAGAAACAATATAAAATAAAGAATTGTAGAACGGGGTCACAACTAAAAGAATGAAAGAGGGCATTTTTGCTACCTTCCCTTAAGCTGATTGCAGATGTGGGGTGACCTCAGAGCTACACAAGGTAGTTCAGAAATGAAGATTACTTGAACAGCCTATTGTGAATGAAAACAAGTGCCACAAAGCCATGCCTCTCCTTACCTCCCCTGCTCCTGGGGTTGAAGAATATCCAGCAGAAGCTGTTTCACTTCACTTGGGGACATCTGGTATAAGTCCTTGGCTGGCATATCCCCTGCACGGATCTTCAGTTCATACTTCATAGCATGGATAATCCATCTGCAGGGAGGGGAGGGACACGCGGATTAATAAAATACCATGTTTCCAAAGAGGAAAAAATAGTGTAATAAAATAGCTCACAGGCATTCCACCTGATCCTGCTACTTGACTCTCAAGACATACACATCTGCCTGTACTGCAGAACTTACTCATTTTGTCTTTGTTTGTAATGTGATACTAACTGAAGGGGATAATGCAGAGATTTTAAGAAACGGGGTGTGAGGGCTGCTCTTCATATGAAATACCTATTTGCCCACATATCCTCTATGTCCCATGTTCCTTAAGACAAACACTTACCTGCCTTTTGATGTTGAAATTCCTACTCGGAATTATGCTCTGACAAGTACATGCATTTTGCTGATGAGTTTAAAAAAAACACCTAAAAATTAAATTATTTTACACTGAAAAAGTCTTCAGGGCTTGCTTCCAGTTTTAGCCTTTGAAATCCCTTTCTGCAGTCTATCACACTTTTCTCCTTTGCTAGTTCCTTTTGAAAAGATTTGATTAAATAAAAATACAGCAACAGTGAAGATTTTTCAGCCTTGGGTATCAGAGAGGCATAACTTTGCAAATCATTGAAGGAAAACGCTGAATTTTATTCTGCACATTATATGAAAACAGTGCTGCAGCCTCTAATGGAATACCAAAGATGAAATAATGTATGACACCTCTGAAGCGAGATAACTGAGCATGGAGCTCAGTCTTTTACCATTGTTTCAGTTCAAGCAAGTTTCTTTTTCCCTTTTCATAGATACCTAACTAGTTTTTCTTCAAACAGCCCATCACCCTGCTCAAGTCTGGGTTACATCAAAGAGCCCTACTCAGTTTATCAGTATTCCTAAGAGAGTTACCTCATCATCAGTATGTAGCCACATTCCACTGGCATTTCATTCTGTAGCGTACGAGGCACAGAACGGTTTTGTTTGTGACTTGCCTTACATGATCCTTCCTCAAGGATTCTTAGTAACTACACCAAATTCTGACATGTCAGGCCACCTGATTCAACACTGCTTGAAATTCGAGATTTCAAGGACCATTCAGGGAAGGTGTAAGACACAAGAGAATATTAGTAGTACATTATCCATATCACGCTGCTTTCCTTCATTTTAGTGGGTGAATAATGTCGTTCTCTCGTTACCAAGATTACCATACACAGCTGGCTTAGGAATTGGTTCCTTTTTCACCCATGACTCAGATGTGTCTGAGTGGAGGTAATTCACTGGTGTTTTCTCCTTGCAGTGGCCTACAACCCAGCTCTTCCCTGGTAAGAGGTAGGTAGAAGTCAGTTTTGGTTAGAGGTTTTTACAGTAATAGGGCTGTCAGGAACTTGAGCTATTTCAACATGAAACCCTGAAAACAAATCAATAACAAGACACTAAATCAAATCATTACCAATCTGGAAGGGTGATTCTGCAAGAAGGTTAATTTTGCTCACTGGAGTGAGTGATAACACCGAAATAAAGGAAATTGAATCTCTACCATTAACCTTGGAAGAAAGAAAAAAAAAAACCTGCAAAAAGGATTAGCTACAGAGAATGAGGAAGGGAAAGAAAAAGGAGTAACATGGGGGAAAAGGAATAATATCTGTAGAGGGGATAGAAAAACTATTTAAGTGCGAAAGGATAAATTTACTTGCAGGTAAATGTAATACCAGTGATCTGAGAAGGGTTTGTTTTTCTGAATGCACTGCTAAAGTGGAAGCATTACTCTTGTGTGCTAGAAAAAGATACTGCTGGTATCTACCTATACTTCTGAAATGCTGTATTTTCTCTATGAAAAAAATGTGGAAGATGGAACATTTAAGTTCTAATTTTAAAGCCTGCTCACTAATTCTGCAAAACTCAGTACCACCTGGCCTCTTCAAAGAAATGCTTTTTCTGATGCATCTGGCTCTTCCAAAATGTGAAAAAAAATCACTAATTTCTGTAGATAGTAAATACAGATACTATAGAATATGATAAGACTCCAGCACAATTTGTAGGTCACCTTACCAAAGACCTAAGTAGAATAATGGAGTAGGTAAATGATGTTTTAAACTCGATTCAGGTTTGTGGTTCCTAAGCTGTACACAGCTCAGCTTAACCTATTTAGTGTAGAATTGGACAATTCTAGCTGATGAGCAGTCAAGAAGTGGTGTGTGTGTCTGTAACAGGGATACTGTTCAGTTGGCAGGGAAGGTGGTGCAAGTATTTTAGGAGTGTTTTTTAAAGAAGCAAAGGATATTTTTAGCAATTTTACAGGATGAATAAGCTTTTTCTTTACCATGACAGTGAAGTACTTTTGTGTAGAGAACTGCACTTGAACAGTGTCTCCATAATGCCAGGTGTCAGATATTCAGTGTCACTAGTCTCAGAAATATCCCTTGGTGCCTCAAAATATTTTAGGAAAATCTCTAATGGTAAATGCATTTGACCTACAGAAGGGTTTTATTACCCAAAGTCCCCATTACAGACAGCACTGTGAATTAACAAGCTACCTTCGTAGGCAGATTATTGTGCTGAAACTCTGAAAAGAAATAGATTGAGTACTTTGAAGCACTGTATCCAAGAGATTTGATACTCATGGTTGCCAGCCTCTTGAGGCTGATGTAGCCAAGGCCATGTTATGAGCTAAGTGCACACTAGAAACCAGAGAACGCAAGTAGAAGCATATCTTTACTTGGAGGAGAATTGGGTCAGAAGGGAATCAAATCCATGCTACATCCTTCCTGGATTATTACATTTATGCAGTCTCTACCCTTTACTCATTTACCCCAAGCCTACAGGACACAGGTGACTGCTCAAGTAGCCAAAAAGGAGCCTTAATCCAAGACTGCACCTTTCCCTCCTTTCTCAAGTCCCAAAAGTCTAAAAGCTCTTGCTGTCCTCTCCATCTCTTGGTTCCTCCTTCCCTGCCTGTAACATTACTCTCCTGGCCTCTGGATGTAAAAGCAGGCTTCCTAGAAATGTTCAGTGGAATGCAAGTTTTGGTGCATCACCTTACATAAACCATTTCTGCAATGTAGCAACTCTGTGCTGAAGTACATATGTTCCCCTGCAACACCAGTGGCAAGAACACCCATAGGCAGAGTACTGACCCGATCCGTATCTTTAACATGCCACTGAAGAGTTCAGGTGAATTTGAGATGATCCAGCCAACATGTATGACAAGTTCCTGCTGAACTACAGCTTCTCTCTCATCTTGTAATTGACATTTTTTGTAGATTATGTCCTTAATCACTGCGGGGGACAAAGGATTGGAAATAACAACTTCTTGGCCACAAGCTCCAAGTGTCACCTACAGGACATTGAAAACAACTGAGAAGATGTGGACAGAAATAAAAGCATCACAGAAGCACAATACAAAATGAATTTTATGTCAATGACTGACACTTGTTAATACTGTTAGTTGGACGCTATTAAGATAACAAAATTCACTGAAGATCACAGTAAATATAGAAGATATTTTTCCAAATGAAAACAAAAATGCAAGAGCACTGGCCATGTAATGATGACTGCACACTAGGAATAGTCAGTCTTGCATGTCTGAGCATGTCAGCTGTGGAGCTCACTTAAAATCCAGGATTAAATTGATAGTTTTGTTTTCTTATTTCAAATAGTGTCCTAAAAAATCACAGCCTTCATGTGCAGGAAATCTACTGCTGGTACTGGGCTGCTTTACCACAAACAGGAATTTTGTTAAAATTCTGATTTGCTTTTAATCTACTGTCAGTAAAACACAGCAAGGCTAATTGTTCTTTTATAGTAAGGATCATTATTATAAAGGGATCAATGAAGGCAAGTTAGGTTAAAAAGCTGCAAACAGAGAAGCTACAACCCATGCAGCATGCAGCGGCAGAAGCACATACCCAGACCTCACTCTGGAGTCTGCCCTAATAGCATTGCACAGAGGTAAGTATACACAGCTACAGATTTGAATACAAAAATATGTAATAGTCAATTACTATTACTTGGAAAGAGATCTTCAGGAACTTAATTAAAATTATTGCGCTAGGAGGAAAACAAACAATTCCTCCTCAGGAAAAGAAGAAACACGGATGATTAAACTTTGCCGGAACAGAAAACTAACATCCTGAAAGACTTTTTGCTCGACTGTCACCCAGCTGTTCTTTTATGCTCAGTTACAGAGAGTGGCTTCATCTTCATTAAGTAAGTCTTAAAAAGAAGCTCTCTTACTTGATTCCATCACTACTTCTGTGGAATAAGAGGGCAATCTACAAAACCTAAGGAGTTATGTAAATCATGCCTCTTCCCTTCTTATCTAGACGCTGAACTGTCTTTTCAGCATTGTTCTGTCATTAAATAAAAGTAGATTTATTAGCCCATAGTGTATGCAAGTATTAAATAAGACTTCATTTTCTCTCAATTTTTCTTCTTCAGGAAGGACTTTTTAAGCTACTGACTACTTCTGGAAGAGGTATCAGAGGCCTTCAAAATTAAAACCCCCACTCAGCAAGTTTCTCTGATTTCATTCCTTAATACATTTCTGAGGAGCAAAGACTTACCTGCTTGCCCTGAACTAAAACATTAGTAATAGATGGTGCAAGGCTGTCCACTAGTTTACCTAAAAGACTTGCTGCGAAGCGCACAACAGACCTGAGGGCAGAAAACAGAGCAAACCCACTACATATCACAAGGTAGTTTAATGAATTCATTCACAAGTTTGAAGTCTGCCACAGCACAATCTCAAAACTAACTCAGGAACTACAAACATTCTTTATATGGTGGAATTTGCATCGGATTTCATGTGATTTTCTGTGGATTGTCACTTTTTTCGTCTAGATACAGGTTAATAAAAAATAACTGTAGTCAGGACTCATTAAACTACCAGCCCCACAAAAAGCTTGTTGTTCTTTTCTCAGCATCATCTTGAAAAGAGACAGGTAAGAGGTGCCACCTTCTCTCTTGTGACATTCTCGTCATTTTGCAAGATAAGGATGATAATTTTTTAGTCTATATAAGGAAGAGTCTGAAAGATTTTTGCAAGAGAAAGTACAACACGTAACACCAAGGCTTTGTTTTGTTTTCCATGCTGAGGTAATATTTCTCAAGTGTAGCACAAAAGAAGAGATTTGTGTAAACTGCTAGGTTAAAAATGAGTTCTAACCCTCAACTAGATATGAGAAGTGCTTTCCCTGAACGTTGAAGATATGAATACTTTTAATAATAATTTCCTGATAAAATACAAACCTAATAGAATCGTATTTGAGCTTTTCTAGCACTGGCTTTGAGGCTACTGAGAATCATTTCTCCACAGAGATAAAGGCTGTGTTGTACCATCCTATAGTGTTAGAAAAAAACTTAAAAGGTTGATGTTGATTCCTGTGAAAGTGCAACACACTTCTTAAGGTCAAGAGCAAAGCATTTCAAAAATGCATTAGCTGATACTATCAAAGTGCAAATAAGCAAAAAAAGAGAGAAATCTCACAGAGCTCCATTTCAGACTTGTGGGCACTTTACCTGTTTCCCATGTACCAGTAAAGTAGTAATATGTGGGGCTATAGAAGAGGAAAATTTCTGTGCAAATGCAGCACTGTAGCGCAACACCAACCTATATGTGTGTCACATGGCAATCAGGGAAGAGAAATGAAAAATAGTTTACATATTTGGTTTCTAAAAATACTCGAGATGTTTCATGCTTTACAAAAGCTACCACCACCAAGGTATTTTGGTTCTACTGCATTACTGGCAAAGGCCCATTTAACACTATGAACAGACTAAAAGGAAAAACGGAAACCAGCTTTTGTATTTACAGACTCATCTGATAGGAACGGTTACAGAGTGAGAGAATGGAATTTGGAATGAGCTCAACTCATTTCTTCAATAAAAAGAAGGAAAATTTCTACTGAGCTTCAGGGCAAAGAAATTAATAAACAACATGTAAATACCAACCTACTGCCGAAACCTTTTAAAGCTATTGCGATCAAGTCAGGCTCAAAGCAAATTATTTTGGGGCCATAAATAAACTGTGTAAGTGTACCCAGTTAACTGATTTATATTTGATCACCAGCCTTGCTACAGAAAGCTACTGATAATATTTTGTCATGCCTTGTAAGAAATAGGAATTAGTATTCTAGTCACACTACTGGCTCTTAATGAGAACCGTACATCTGCAATAACACTCACAGCAAATCCCACTTACTACTCCTTGGTATTTTAAAAGGTAACAGTAAGAAAATACTTCTCAATTTTTATTAAAGCATTCTAGACCTGGTATTCAGCTGCAATGAACCAATACAAGTTTTTCAGAAAAGCTGTCCTGTTTCCCCCCCTTAAGTGTGTAAAAATACTCTCTATAAACAAATTAAGGAAAAGATAATGGTGTAGAACAAGAGGAACAGGAGATATGTATACAAACCAGAGCTTTTTGCTGCCAGCTCGTCTATAGATTCTTTCAATATGCTCAGCAACAGTACCTAAATGCATTTAAAAAAAACAACACAAAACACAAGCAAAAGAGATGCACAGATTGTCATTTCATAGTCTTCATAGTGGTAAATTTGAAGAGATCAATTAATTCTGAATCAACTTCAATAACGCACTTACCTGTTGTGCTCAGCATCTAAAATTTAGATGCAATCAAACCCCCAATCTTCCAGTTGTATATTGTTATGCAAGAAGCCAAACCTGATTTCAGACAGATGTGCTGCTCGTGCTATCAAGAGACCTGTGCTATCACCTATTCTTGCAATATATTGGGGAAAATTAACCTGTGTCCAGATTTGGCCTATAAAGGTACATCTAAGGCACATCCTCAAACTGCACCTTAGGGTTTGAACGTGGGATGCAGATTCTCTCTCTGCTGTCTTGCCTCTGTTGAGTTAAAACCTACAGGAAGCAACAAGGAAGTCTTGTGCTTGACAATGTTGTTCATTGAAGTGCTGTTATGTTTGGACACAGTTTGTAGCAGCCACTATCCCAAACAGAAATTGTTCTCAAATTTGTGTATGGACAAGAGATTACTTGGATAAATCATGTGGGACATTAGACAGGAGGCTGGAAGGGTGTGAGAGAGAGGATCCTTCACCACTTTGTGGCTCTGCCTCTGAGGCTCTCTAAATGACTGTAAGGGGGCTGTGGTCACCAGTGCCTCACAGCACCACTCTGGAGGAGCCAATTATCATGGGATATTGGACAGATACACAAGACATTACTGATTTACTACTCTCCTCTTCCAAGCTGATTTTCTGTGTGCCAAAACCAAAGAGAACATTCTGGGGAGTGTTACGTTTTAAAGTAGCACTGCGCTGTACAGACATAACCTGAAAGAGAGAAGGCAGGAAATGGCAAGCTCACTGCTTTTAAGTCCAAGCAAGCCGTCCAGGAGTCAGAGAAGGCACCAAGGACGTTAATGCCATTAATCAGAACAACAGATACCATTGTTCTGTTAGCCCACAGCTGATCACAGTGCATCAACTTGCTATACTGCCATCTCCTCAGCTGTGCAGAGGTCAAGAGGGGACCAGTAGGTTAAAGTTAAAAGTAGTGGCAACCATTCTATTACTTGGACTTCATTTAGCTTCTAGCTGTTAAAGCCTCAGATGGAGTGGCAGTGGTTTTCATGCCAGGCACTAATTGGTGAACAGGAAGTTCATCTATAACAAAACAACAGCAGTGGAAGTTGACTCACAAAGCCATGGCCTGTGCCTGTCAGCTGGAACACCCAAGGTTCTTCAGCTTTTATTTTTAGATTTGTGTTTTATTGATTGTGTGATTATTTAATGTCAGTCTCAGTAATCTCCAGTCGTAGGAGGACAGGAACTTTTAGTTGGTGACTCAGACTGTTTAATGCAAAGTGCATATTAAAAAGGTTACCAACACCTACTGCTTCACATGGGAGGGCACAAAAAGGTCTCTACACATTAGCTCTGAACAGGCAGAGGCAAGACAGGACTTTGGCCTCAGTCAGTTCAAGAATGCTTTTCAGTTCATCATCATGATGTCATGGTCAAAAGTGGTTACGGTGGTTGCTTACAGAGGTTAGGAAATCTGCCTTGTTTCCACAGCAAGGAAGGACTAAGGAAGGACAAACCTAAAAGGACTAAGGAAAGCTCCGGCGACTCTCCCAGGTGACATATGCCCTGCACTCAGATTGAGCTGTCCCTCTGGATGCACAGGGTCCTTCACAAGGCACTAAGTGGCAGCAAGGGAATCCTGTTCCACATTGTAGACATTTTTAATATAGCAATACAGATATAATGTGTATTGATCAAAACGACAACTCTTCATCACAAGAAACCAGTTGCCTTGTATCAAAATGATGAAGCTCTATGACACAATGTGGTAAGTTACATTGCTAGATGAGTAACTCAGAGAATACTATTTGATCTTAACACTCTTCTTTTCCTGAGGAGCAGTCCTATATACAATAGTGGTAAATAAGCAGTCTTGGGAATAAAAACTCATCAAACCTTGCAGCACAAGACACAAGCCTCAGTAGCCTGAATAATTTTACATGAATTTAAATCCTGTGCTCTAATATAAAGCCACAATACAAAATTAGAGTAAGCTTCACAGATCAATTGCATTAAAGTCTGATTACTTAAAGGGAAAATAAAAATTCAGTATAAAGCTTCATCCATTTCAGACTGTTACAGACACACAAACTTCAGTTTCAGTTTTCTACACAAGGTCAAATCCCCTATTTTTTCTCTCTCCGTGTTCAAAATTACAACCAGATACAGCATCAGCCTACCAACCAACTGAAAGAGTTCATATATTTAGCAGCTCATTCCCCACCACACTACGAATTTGCATGTCCCATTTAATGCAGAAATTGCTTTGAATGGCAAAGAAAATAGCTACACAACTGCTTGTATGCATGGCCATTATTCATGGTCATTACAACTGAACATACAGCTGCTTCCTGAAATACTCAGAATAGGCAAATGAAAGAAGCTCTTACCTTCCTTGGTGATAAAATTCGGTCCTTCCCTTTTAAGCAATATACTGGAGAGTAATGCTTGACTTGCCAGGCAATTGCAGTCCTTAAAAAAACCACCAACAACATAACCTCAAATAGCCTTCAGATTTCCAGTAAAGCAAAAGAGCTGTTACAAATTTTAAGTGAAACCAAAAGACCTTTTTTTTCATTAAAAAAAAAAAAAAGACTACAAGTGTTTTTTCTAAGGGGACTCCACAGCTATATAACGCACTACATATGCTGTCTCCTTGTCACTGCTGCTTGCAGAGGCTTCTCCATTGTTCAAAATGAGCTTTAATACTTTGGCCTTGGAAATGCTTCCCAATTTTCTGCTCTTGGGTGCTGTCACTTACAGCAGAAATGCTTGTAATGATGCAGGGAGCCAAGGAGAATACTTTGTGTGTTCTTATTGAACACACTAGGAGTCTTCTTGTAAATACAGGAAAAATGCCAGATTGGAGCCTTCCCTTGGTGCCATGAAGAAGTTAACAGTGTATCAGAGTGAATACCTGCTGTTAAACTTGTGAGTTTTAATCTAGCAATAAAACGAGTATTTCATGAGACACGTGACAAATGACTCCCTTTCTAGATGGTCATTTTTTACCAGAAGGTTTGGGTAGGTGAGTGAAATGGAAGCCAACAGCTACAGCATGAAGGGCCAAGAAAGTCCAGTGATTTGTTAAGAGACCGTGAAGAGAAAGATTCCCTGAGCATGAAGAGGAACATCCAAATCTGTCACTGGCTATATTATTAACATTGAACCACAACACTCATCATGCTGACCTAAGTGGGCTGCTGTTAAAGGGAATGATTTCTCATTTCATGAGAATGAAGTTACACTGTAGCATGTTTTCTTACATTAAGTTTTTGCAGGATCTCATATGTTGACTTGTTTTGCCAGTCATTAATATTTACATCTGGTTGCTGCTCAAGTTCAGAAGCATTTGGAGTACTAGACTGTCTCTTGACTTTCGAATGTTTTGGAAGATCCAGCTCCTCCAAACTCTTAAATATTGGAGCCCTGGAAAATAAGTGTATAATTTTGTCATATTTCATAAGATATATTAATTATCAACTAGCTCATCATTATTTAAACGTAGCCTTACTCTTCTGTTTCAGTGATTCTGAGGAAGTCAAGCTGTTCAACAACTGCTCCAGATATTAATGTCTGAAATGAAACATTGGGAAAAAATGAAAAAAGAGGCAGAAACATATATAACTGTACAGCTGTATTCTGATCTCAGTGTATTGCTAGTGGTTTCCATTGAGAAAATAGTTCATTATCTACAGTTCCAAACATCTTTACACTTTCTGAGTATTTTTCCTCTTTCTTTGATCTCACTTAAGGCAGTAAAAGCCTCTCGGGGCTGCTGTCTTGTTTTGCTGGCCTTCTGCTTCTGTTGCCTGCAGTGTACACCTGAATCAGGCAATGCCCAGTTCTCCCCAGAGGAGGTCTGATGGAAACACCTGAGATCAAGGATTTCATTCTTCAGAGCCCTGCATGCTGCCCATGTTCTGATCATGATACTCGTTGTTTTGGGGATTGCTCAAGGCTGGGTGGTTTGTCTGTCAGTCTTGGATGTTCCAGGGAAGTACCAGATGAAAACATTTCCCACTCTGCAGTCAGTCCTTAACCCAAGTGTGCCTGCTCTGACATTTCAAATCAAATACACTGTCTCAGAACATTACAGACCTGAAATGTAACACTGCATTTCTCTGATAGACTCATTACGATTCATTCACTCCAAATGTATGAGTTTCCTATTTGTATACTTCCAGAGGAAATGTATCGTACTACAGTATTTCCAAGACTGCTTTTTGATGGTTCTCATTAGCTAAATAAATCTGAGTGTGTATGGTGAACTTTTAAATTCCATTTACTTTGTACATGAGCTGCAGTAAAATATTGATCAGTTACACTGTGAGATGATCATTAGAAAGATGGCTTTGCTTTCATCACTAGAATCTTTCATTCTGTGACTTGCCTATCTGCTTGAATACATGACAACAATGAAGGGGAAAACTGGAAAAGAGTCACAAGTCTGGTAAGCATGTGAATTTTTAAATGAAATTACATTTTGTGTATTTTACAAGACAAAAGAACATTCACCCAATGAGACACGTTCTATCTCCAGGCACATTTACACACGTATCTAAATGAAGCAGCTGAATACAATTCACACAGATTCCATATACATTCTGTTGGAGTGGATAAATTATTTAAGAAAGCACCAAACAAGGCTGTTTCCAAAATGTGGCTACTGTGCAGCAAGACTGAGAGATTATTATTAAACTGAGGGACAGCACATCTTATTCCACCAGGAAATGCCCTGATCATTTAAAGTGCCTTAAAAACAATGAAACATTTGTTTGTAGTTTTGCTGTGTACTCTTTTTAATGGCTACCAAATAAAACAAAGACTGATGACTGTCAAGACCTCAAATGGCTTAAAACTACTCAGTAACTTTTTTTTTTTTTAAGAAGAAGACTCTTTCTAGAGATCAAAGGGTATGGAAGGGAAAGCCCAGGGGAAGTAATGCTTAATGTAGATTAAGAAATTCCTCCCTTCCTAACACATCAGTGAAATGCAAGGCAACAAAGGCATTGTAGTAAATTTTAAAAACACCACAGCAACAAACCCTATCAACAAATTAAAGGTGTTCCCTGACAGTAATGGCATTTGCTATAGGAAAAGTACATGGTAAAAGGAGAGACTGTGTGACTTACATCTGACCACAAGAAATGTATAAATATTTGAAAGATGACCATAGAAGGCCATTTGAAACCATTATAACTATGAGTAATTTACAAATGATCTGGCTCTCCTGCAATTTCATTATTTTCTAGGGAACAAGAAATGATAACTGTGTCTTTGGTCCTCTCTCATAAAAAGAAGGGTTCTTCAGTAGGCGTAAACTAAGGTCAAGTAGCACATGAAAGTACCTAAAACCAGCACCTGAGTCAGTAATTTTCATGTTTTAATGAAGCACCCTTCCTGCTTTAGCATTAATACAAGCAGTAAAGATGATAAAACCGGGTCTTAGTTCTTGTAAGAATTTTAATAGATGTGAAGCACCCATTTTCCTTCCTTCATAATTACCCAATCAAAAGAAATCCCTCAGTGTTTGACATCACAGATTTATCCCTTAGTGGTAATTTCACAGGATTACCAAACATAAAAAATACATTCTCTCTTCTGAAAATCCTCTGTGAAGATTATCACTTTCAAAAGACCCAAAGGGAATTAAAGTAACCCCCTGTTCCTTTTGAGATAAAACAAAAACTGTACCAAAATCTTGGTTCTTGATTCCTTAACTACATGGTACTAAATAAAGTGCTCAGAGGTTGCATGAAAAGCAAAAATCCTATGAAGACATGTAGCAATACTGAGAGGTAAGACAATGTTTAGGAGAAGCAGCATACCTGTACTCTGTCAACGTGAACTTTCACTCCTCCAACAACTCCCTTTTTAAAGGCTGCCAACATATCTAATATTGGATTGAATCTGCTCCCTCTAAAATTGGAAACAGAACTCCATTAGTGTTGCAATTAGGAAAATGCCACACTGCAAATCATGCTTTTATCTCTCTCTACCTTATATTGTCTTCACGGATCAGCACAACAAAGAGTGGACGACCGTGCATTTTCCAATACTGCTTAATGAACTGCAGTGCATTCTGGGAGAGAAACAACACTTGGTCACAAAAGCTCCAAAACACAAGCACGAGGTACCAGGATACACAGGATGAGGTGCCACAACAGGGGGCTGAAAATAATGGCACTGAAATCCCAACAGATTGAAAATGCCTCAGCTCCTAAACCACTAACAGATTTCTTCAAGGAATATAAGCTGCTTCCGAGCTCTGCTATTTCACAGGGTTTCTGGCAAATTTATGGAGCACACACAAGCCAATGGGCAGAATGCAGGGCACTGGAGGACAGCAGTGACCTCAGAGAGAAGTCTGGGAACCCTCAGCTGGGACAGCCACCGCAGGAACAACCTGGCCAACCTGTGTGCACAGACAGCGGCTGCTCCAGCAGAGGAGCCTGGGAGGTAAACCTGGCTTAGCCCATCAGCACCACTCAAGGGAAGGCAGTTGTAGTGGGGGTGCAAAGTGGAGGAGTGTTTCCTCCAGATGAGGCTCTTGTAAGCCAACATTTGTCTTCTCCAAGAAACAGGTGATCATTTGCTTGCTGTTGGGGGAGGGTTTTTGCTGATACAGGTACTCACTGAACTCCAACTGAGCTGACACAATATTCATCTTAATACCCTTTCCAGCATAAACTGCAAGTTTATTTTTATATTGGAAGAATCCACACTATACAGTGTGCTCTCTTTCAGTCTTGTGTTTTATCAAACCTCAGTTTGTTCTGCTGCACACTCTATTTTTGCCGGTTTATCAAAGGAGAAGTTATGGATAAATACCTTAATGTCATCAATCAACATCATCACATCCTGAGACATGTAGAAATCACTGAGATCAAAAATGATTGAGTAGCAAACTACAGTCTTTCCCAGGATTCGATAAATCTGTTCAAAGAGAAAGCTTCCATTAATCTTTGCTTTTAAATATATGAAGCACTGAAGCAGCTGAAAAGCAATCATTTTTGAAACTATCAAAGTACTAATAGTAGTAGAACAGTTGAACTAAAAAACAAAAATCCTCAAATTAAGATAAAATCCACATATCTAATTTTAGGTACTCTGTTTTGTATTAGGTATGCAGAGCTACATTCTATTTCAGTTCAAGTAGTTCATCACCTTTCAGCCTGTATTGGCCACGCACTGCTGTAATAGAATGTCTAGCAAACAGGACAGATTAATAATACAACATAGCATGGCCTTTAAGATATATGCAGAAAATAAAATTACATTTCAGTTCTATTTAAACCCCTTCAGAGCCTAAGTCAATGTTTAGCTGAAATGTACATTGCTAACAATAATATCATAATTTTCTGCACCAACCTTTGATGTTCCAAGGCATCCTATAGGCCTGTCTGGTCTTCCAGATAACCCCAATTTGTCATTGACTCCCAAATGGAAGTAAGCCTGTGAGAAAATCATGAAATCTGAAGGAAACTCATGTATAAACCTTTCTTATGCTCCTACCAGGTCTCACATATAAAGCTAATTAGAAAGCAAGATTCAGTACAAGTGGTCATTACTGCTATCGATGTTTTTTCCTTTTTCATTTTTAACAACATACATCTATATAACAACAATTATTGAAGTGAGAAAGCATCAGATTCACTAAATTTGCAGTTCAAAGACTAAATTTTAGTCTTTTGACAACATCGGATATCTGCACAGCAAAGAAAAGGCAGCAGTGTAACTGAAGCAAGAAACAGCAGATGCAGAGAGGCAGGAATCTGTCTGTTCCCCAGCATCAGCCATTCCCGCAGCAGCCCTTGGGGCAGGCTAGTACTCTGCTGCTCATGGGTCTAGCAGCCTCCTTTCCCTCCTAACAGTAACTTTGGGAGGATGAAGGATTTTCACCATACTCATGAAGGTGAAAGTACAGTCAACACTGGTTTACAGTATAAGACAGATGTCTTTGTTACAGGTTGGAGGGTGTGTTCGGTATGATCCTGAGACTACAATGAGGACACACACAGAGCCTTGCCTATCTGCACAGATTCAAAACTCAGCTAAACCTTCTCATTTCCCAGATCAGGTCTTATCTTTACTTTCTTACTGCTATTATTTTTCTAGTTTATGTAATCAAAATGTAGTTAAAATCTTCAAATTGCTCATAGAAATAATGTTTTTAAAGGATTGTTTGCATTTATTGTCTGGCCAATCTTGCTTTCTGTCATACTTTTGCAGCGTGGATCCAAAGCTAAAACACTAATACAGGAACTCTAAAGATCTTTATTCTGATTATAATAAAGGCCTGTGAAATTAATGCATCATCAACACAAGCAAGAGGGAATTATCTCATTGTTCTTTGCTTGATTTTTATTTGAGTGAAATTATGTATGCCTAGTATTACTTCAACTAATATAATTTTGTGAGACTTGCATATTAAAGAAACAATCTTTATTTGTGACAGTGGATGAGAACAAACCCATAAAAAATTAAGCTGTGAACAAGCCAGTATAAACATATCAGTTACACCAGACCAAGAGGGGTAATTCTTCTCCTCATTTGGGCTGGTAAGGAACCCACTGTTACAAAAATTTCAGAACATTGAGAATTCAGAACCTTTTCCTAAGCTCAATCTTTCTTTATGTTACAGGAAGATAATTCAGAAGCAAATGGCAGCGAACATTTGAGCGAACGTTACACTCAGTAGCTTTTCCCTGCTGTCAGCTTAGGCCCTTCCTGATCCTGCCAATGTTTCTGCATTAATACCAAGGACTATTTTTTAAGAAAATAACAAAATTACTGACATCATCTGTTTATCCAGACTAAGTGCTGTATTCAACTGGGAAAGGAATGGAGACATCAAAACACTGATAGCTTTAAATAACCCATCCACAAAACAAAACCAAAAGAACCCTTTTTCATAGTAAATAATGGAGACTAGAAGAATGGCAGCAGATGTTACAATTTAACACTAGAAGTACCTTCATTTTGCTAGAACATAAACCAGAAAATGTTTTCTTAACAAAAATAAAACTCCAGCAGAACTGTAATATTGTCTCTTCCCTTGAAGACTCTTTAGCTTGAGGCCTCACATTGTTCTACAGTCTGCTAAAGCTGTTTCATCTTCTAGTAATAGCTTTCCATCCTGATCTGTTACAATCAAAATGTCAGTTCAGATTCAGCACCAGAATATCTGAACAAAAGTGCAGCTTCCTGCAAGTCCAGCTGCTTCAAGCAGGGCTTTTTTTTATTAAAATGCCCTTCAATTCTGGAACACTAAAGCTGCTAATAGCAAGAAACGGCTGTGAAAGCAGACTGGACTGTTGGGTTGATTTATGAGAGTGAATCCAACTGAAGTGATCTTTCACACCATCTGTTTCTGTGTTCTTTTATCTGTTCTCAGTCTATGCCTATCGAGTATTCTGCTATTCTTCTCTACTACACTTCCACTATGTATATACTTTTTCCCTATATCTTGCATGTACCTTGTCCCATTTGCTAGTTTACACGACCCCCAGTCCTACTATCAATTTCTAATTTTCTTGAATTAACAACTTCCCCTCACCCATTTGTTTCTTTCTACACTACATTTTTGGACACATGCTTGTTTATAGGTCTAAGGGTTTAAACTGTTATTATCTGACACTAGACCAGTTCAGAAGTTTTCTAAGTAAATTAAACACTACTGAGAACTGAGAGGATGAGAACAGAAAATCTTGAGCTCCGTGTTCTCTATGGATCAACCTTCTTTTCCCCAAAATACAGATAACTCTTCCAGCATTTGCTTCCCATCCCACGAAGGATGGCAAATACTAGCACAGGGGGTTTTCTGCATAAGCCAGAGATCAAACATCAATTCTCATAATGCCCCAAACACTTACATTACCTCAACTTCACAGCTGTAGTGTAGCCTTATCTAGAAGCCCACTAGGAAGAGGTTTTGCACCAGGCAATGTAATATTTTCATGACATTGTTTCTGAAAGTAAATTTTGATGAGGCAGATGTACCTGCCCATCACAACTATAAGGAAATGTCAGAACTGCCAAATGTCTCACCAGCTTTTGAAAAGTAATTCCAAACACAGAGGCTGTCATCCTTAGGAATTTAATTAATAATAATAATAAAACTTAAGGTCTCATATTTTTGTCAGGAGGCCATGAAATGATGGATGACTGAGAGGTAATATCTGCTTCTATAGTAAACTTATTAAGTATCTGTTAGTTTAACTGAAATTCCAGGTACAAAATTTCAAGACAAATACAGTCAGAGAGAATCCGTTTTGATATATATTATCAAGGAAACCAGGGATCTGAGAAATGAACAGGGCTGAATGGAAACAAGGGTATTTCCTTTCTCTCTGTTTAAGTACTTCTCAGGTGTTAGTGGCAGTTACCATTCAGGCTGTGTTTTCTGAATAAGTTCACAAGGTTTTGCTACATTAGTTATCCTAGCAAACTCACAAAGCCTGAAGTATATTGCAATGTTCTCTGTGTTTGGTTTTACTCTTCTCCTGTGTCCTGCAGGCTCTGATACAGATAATGGCATCAGCTGTGTGAACCTGATTGCAGAGGGAGAGACTTGCATACTGATTTGAGCCATAACTGGCACTTCAGGATCGATAAACTGAATGTTTATACACATTCTTCTCATACACATTCAGAATTCATCACTCTTGAGACAATTTGTATAATTCAAAATTAGCCAAGAGTTTTATGTACCTGATCTGCAATCAAACTTCAGCTGGGGAAGTATGAAATACATCAAGTGCATGTCAGTGACTCTGGAGCAGATAACTTTGATAATGTCCTGCAGCTTATAGAGGCTTCTCTGTGTACAGTGACACTATTTTCAAGGTTCTTCCAGAGAAAAGGTCCAGGTGTATCAATGACAGAGGTAAATAGGCACCCAATAACCACATCTATTTTTATTAGGATTTTTGACCAGTTTACCTGTAAGTGCTGATCAACGTGTTTATCACTGAGAGATGCATTTGCCACTGTCTATTATATTTAAACGTCTCCAGGACAAACAGAGGATAACTTAAAGCACACATTCAATGTGGCCAAAGTGCCATATATAAGTACTAAAAATGACTGGACAAAACTTAGGCCACAGTAGTACTCAGATTGCTGAACTGGACCAGCATGGCCTGTAGATGCCATTCATCTTAAACTGACAGCGTTAGTGAGGCTCAGAACAGAGAAGCGCTAAAAGGGTCTTTCCAGTGAAAGGATGTGGTATGCCAACAGGAGACTATTTGCCTGTACAGGAAAACCTGAAGCCTTCACAAAGAGTGAAGGGGGTTCTAAAGACATCCCTCAACCCAGAAATTTTTAGCTGCAGATTTTTAAATATGATGAGTTAAAGAGGTAAATTAAAAAAGGGTTTAAACACCAAACTTCCTGGAAATAGTCAACGCAAGAAGCTTCTAAAAAGCAGTTACAGAAGATGCTATAATGTCTGTTACAGGGTTTTCACTGTAAAATTATATGATGGTTTATGCCCGCTGCCTTAATCCAGTTCTTTGACTGTTGCTCATTTGCTTGTTTCTCCATCAAGATGCACTTAGTCTACTGTGCTGTTAAGACTATTCAGATTCTAATATTCATTCATTATTCTTGGAAAGTTGCTCTACTCAGATAATTAGCCTAATCAGATAACATGGAACACACAGCTCTAACTAGGCATGTCTAACTGACCCTTGTCAGCATGTCTTGCAACTGAATTAGATTAACACATAAAGGTAGGTCACAAGCCTCAGGAGATAAAACTCTAATAGCTTGATAGAAATTCCTGTTGTTACAAAAGAAAGGTATAGATAGAGAAATAATTTTCAAAGCACAATTCCTTACTTTGACAAGTTCTTTTTGCGCCCATATCTGAATTGGTTCCACCTGCTGAGGGGTCTGAGTTTTGATTCCATAGGTGTTCAGAAAAACTTGTAGGCTATGAATGAAACAATAACAAACTTAACAACAGATCACAGAATAGTCTTAGTTTTAACAATTGTCTTGGCAGCAGATACACAAGTAGCAGTATTATATTCTACACTTCCTTGAATACCTTCAGCAAATTTCAGGTGTCTGTTCTTCAGCACTTCCCTAATAGATACATCTTTAACAGAAGTAAATACATACCGCTGACTTTCCGCTATCAGGGCCACATGCACTACCAAATCATTTTCTAAAGGACCCTAGAAAATAATAAGAACAACATTTATTAGCACTGTTAGCTAAATATTTTGACAGATATAGCACAAATAGGGACATTGTCCATTTAAGTAACTCATAAGTATGATAGACATCACTGCTTGCGTTGCTTTTTCTTACTGTGTGAACAAATGGAAAGAACAATATAGGATTGAAACTTGTAAATCTCAAAACTATAGGAAGACTGTCCTATCAATAACCTTTTATAAGCTACATTTTTGAGAATTAATAATAAATACATTTCTAGTAATAATTTCCACTGTGGTTTCGTTTGTTGTTTTCTTAATTAAGAAAAAGAAGTAGGAACTTTAGAATGTTACACAATCAATGCATTTCCTTTGTGCCTGATATGATGCAATGTTTTGATACACAGTTTTGTAAAAAGTGAAATAACTCAGCTATTATTGGCTAACAATAATATCCACTGTAAAATAATAAACTGGTGATTTCAGCTCTTTACTCTGAAGTACTTCGCTGAGACAGCTTCTCTTTACAGTTACGTGAAAGATATGTGAAATTCTATAGGAGACACAAACAACGCATGGAAATGTTGTTAACACAGGTATTTCATGTTGGAAATAAATACTTGTATTTTACATCGGGAAACCATGCAAATATGGTTCAACACGTTGGGTGATCACTGGCTCGACTACCTGGGTTCTCAAATGGAGATTCCCCTTTCCTTTCACTGGCAGCATATGCACTACTAGCTAAAAATGAAATGTTTGAGTTGTTCCTTGTTCATTTCTTCTCTGGCATTCAATGACTGTAAAATGAACAGAACTAGAAGTACACACACTTTCATTCCTAAAGTGTTTTTTTGTCTGTTTTTGTCTATAAGCTACAAGAACATGAACGACAAAAGTTAAATACAACTTCTACGAATTGATTATATAAAAAGACAGCATTTTCTGTGAAGGCAGATGGACAGACATACTGATTCAGAACAAGAAGTTCAGAGTGAGGCTTTTGCTTGTTCAGGCATCTGTGAGCCTTGATATCAAATTAGATGTTATGGCTTTGCAGAAGAAATTCTTGATAACGTTTTCCCAAAAGTCTATCAGCACTACATTTCCACTACAAGCTGCAGTGTATTTGTCACATCAGGTAAGTTTGTGATGAAAATATGTGCACAAAGAGACCAGATTAAGTCAATAGTTCTTTACCACTATCAATGCATGATGCTTTTAGAACAAAAAGCAAAGATCAGAGAGCACCTTCCACGACTGTCTGGGTTCTAATGTGGGGAATAGTCTTCAGGTGAAGGCTCGACCATTACTATTGTATTAGTGCCAAACTGAGTGAGAGTATGTATGTAGCCATAGACAGTAGCTGTACATAGATCTGTGTATTCTGCATCTGCCTCAAGGCACGTCCCTCTCAAACACAGTACCAGTGTCTCTCATGCACAGACATGCCCAATGCCATGACTCATTTCTATCAGCCAGCCAGGAGTGGTTCCAACATGGGCCATGACTAAGCAAATGCATCTGCAGCACAACTGGTGCAACACAAAATCTCTGTAAAAAATAGCTAGACTTCTAAAAGCATTGTGGAAACATGTAACTGCTGTACGGCTACAGGACTGCTGTGATACCAAACAGAAAGTTACTTTCATTGCCGCTGAACATGTCAAGGCCTGGAGGGTCACAAGTAGTGGTCCAGAGAAACACAGATGAAAATAACAGATGCAACACTCATGAAAAAGTGTCACTCTTTTCAATGATGATCGTGAGACATAGCATTTGCTATGTATTTTTTAAGAAGATTTGCAAAAGCATTCAACTCCTAAATATTCCACTAAATAAATCTTGTTAAAAGTTCCATTTTAATGTGTTCAATTTCACGTTTGTCTAATAGGGCAAGCTGAGGTGGTGTTCACACAACATCAATCACCATCTCCCCAGGACACCGCAGCAGTCCCCCACCTGAAGTTCACCCTTCTGCCTTGCGCTCTCACATTGGGTAGTGCACAGCAGGATCTGTTTCAACTACATTCTGCACGTTGTGCAAATGATAAACAGACTCTGGTGTTTTCAGAAGACCAAGATAAAAGACAGATTAGTTGAAGGAAAAAAAATCATAGTTTTTAACAAGGTTATAAACTGTTGGAAGCAGGATAAAGGGAAAAACCCCTGACTCTGTTCTTGGCAGGAACAGAGAAAGCAGCTCAGCACTGGCCCTTTGCTGCTCTCACACTGGACAGATGCTATCACTATATGCCTTTCTGCACATATTCCCAGGAAATCTCAGAACTCTGAAAATAATCCATTCATTTTGAAGATGTGAGAAAGTGGGCACAACATTCAGGAACAGCGACTGAAATGGTCCCTACTGAGCTCTCCGAGCACAGGGAGCGAGATGAGGAAAACAGAAATAACATGCAGTGGAAGAAATTGTACTTATCCCAAAAATGCACTTTGCTGCTACAAACTACAACTGAATTGTCACAAAACACATCTGCTTCTGCAAGCGTCTAAATACTGCTGAAAGGTTTATGGCCAGTGCTGCTCACACAGAGGACTTTTTAAATGGAATACAATATGGAGGCATATGTGCTTTAAATTCTGAAAGAACATGGCACAAGCTTAGGTTTGTGTTAACTGTGGTGGCTCATTGTATTAAAATAAATAAAAGCAAGAATATGTTGACAATTAACTTTACAAAACAAATCATCTGATATGCTACATTTCTAAACCATCGACATTAGACATGCTCTAACCCTAATCATAATTTAGGCAGCCAAAAAAATCTTAATATATCTCAGTCTGTCTACATGTAGTAATTTTAGTTCCTTCTTTACACATTATCTTTTTCCCCGAAAAGAAGAAAAATAAGTAGTCTATCATCCTGACTATTCTCTTCCCAACATCATCAGTGGTATTACCCTTCATTTCCAGTAATTTAAATGAAGTCCTCACAAATGACTGCTGTCTGCACAACAAAACATTAACAGAATAGTCATCACATGTAGTCAGAGAATGTAAGTAATTAATTGCAACCCTATATGTACATTTCAAGTTAACCCGGAAGATACATTAGTCTTAGACAATAAGACTTTTTTTGTTAAATACAAAATTAATGTAAGACAGCAATAGATTAGCTTTCATATGCTCCAGGAAAGTACAAACTAGAAGCAGCAAATCCCCACCCCACCTCATTTCTCAAATGTTATGTTACTATACAAGCCCTCTTATACACTAAATTCTGCCCTGACAGAATGCAGCAACCTGGACATGGAGACAGTGAAAAGGAATAATAAGATCTTCTAATCGACCCAGTTCTAAATAGTTATCCCCACCTAAACAAAATTCCCCACATTCTTTTCTTTCAGTAAAGGAAACACAGCATGGATGATTCCGTTTTCTTTTTAACTCACGAGTGGGATTTCAACTGCAACACTACTGACCACTCAGCATTACGAAGCAAATCACAAGTGCAAAGGAGAACCTCTGTGATGGCTATTACATACACTTCATTGTGTTTCTGAACACAGACTAAAACTAGGAAAGAGTCCTGCACCAGCACCACATTGGCAGGTCCCCAAGAGGGAACATATGGAGATCTCTTCCTGAAAGTGAAAAATAAGGTTTAGGGGGTGTTAACTTAGCAGAGGAAACATTTCCTTTTAGCTATAAACAGACAAAATTAATATTTTAGTATTATTGGCCATTAAGTTTTTAATATACTGTTCATTCACAGTTTTCTACAACAAATAAGACTGTCCTCTTTTAGCAGAGTTTCTAGGTTGTGATGCATTCATATCTGTAGTTGTATAGTTATATACAGTTATAGCCATAGTTTTCATAGCAATTTGGCTTTTGGAGGTTCTCTATTATCTTACTTTAACTAATTCTAGAATATTCTTCACTGCTGCTTTAAAACTGAAAAACTAAGGTTGGAATATTTTAAGTACTTTTCATTCCTTGCCCACATCTACAAAATTATGTGGGCATCAGACAGATTTTTGCAGTGGCACCAAAGCCACCAATAAACAAAATTGATCGTATTTTGCAATGGCAACTATTTATAAGGAATTACAATCAAAATACGAAAATATGCCTACATGGAAAATGCACAAAGTTCCCCAGCACAAAGTCTTCAAATGAAAATTAACCTTCTTTTTGTACATCACCTTCCAAAACACTGTATCCCAACAAAGTTTATGTACAGAGGTGTTCGAAATTCTTACATATCCTTCTGCATTCCTTACAGGAATGAGATTTAATAAAAGTGGAAACACTTTTCAGTTCAATTTAATTGAATAGTTCTTTAGCTATATAGAACAGGGAAGACATCATTAAAGAGAAGACACTACTTTTGAGTACTGAGAACATAATTAAGATGTGTTGTGTTCTCATTTTGTATTTGTAGTCATTTTCCTAGCACTTTAAGGCAAATACTAAATACTGATTTTGCATAAGTTAGCTCTAATAGACAAAATGGCATAATCAAATTTCAGCCAAATGGTTTAAGTAAATTTAAAATGTGGATTAAAAAAATGTCAAGGTCAAGACTGTGAGTTTGGAGCTTGAAATTTGCTGACTGCAAGATTTTTGCTGACAAAGCACACCTTACTCCCACTGATACATTTATACATCCACCTTTCACTCTTTAATTTCTCCTAATGATGTCCAATTTGAACTAATATCTGTATCTACAAACATTCTGCCCTGTTACTAACTGCACAGTAAAACCACACTAACTACAGCAGCACCTCTTGAGTACAACCCATGCAAGTGAAATTCCACAAGCCACTGCTTAGCCTTGCAGGGAGACTGACAATCCTGGTCACCATTACTACATTGCTACTCAGAGGCTACAATGACAAAGACCTGATGTCACAGTTGTCTGGAATTCCCTCTCATTCAGAAGGGTCTCTCTTTCTTCTAACTCACATTGAGAAGCACGTGCAGTATCTTTGATATGTAAATGATAAACCTAACCAAGAAAAGCATGCAGAGTTATCTGTAGCAAAGAGGTAGCACCATTGGAAACATCAGAGGTATAAGCACATCTAGGTAATCCCACAGCTTGCTTTCTTCTATTTTTCTCTCTTTCTTCATTTATAAACTATTCTACTTACAAACCACTAAACAACAAACAATCTCACCATCTCTTGCCTACAAAAGGATGCTCACAACTACAGGAATTGCTGAACATCACGATCTAAGCCAGATTTCTATAGATGTTTACCTTTAAGAAAAATAATTTTATGCTCTCTTGATTTCTAGTTTTCAAGTACAACATCAGTCTTGATCATCAGACTATGCCCAAGGACCATCCTGGGAAGGTCTTCTCTTTCTCTTATCCTGACAACAGTAACATAAATATTATCGATTCCAGCCATACAGGTTTAGGAAATTTAGGCAAGTAGAAGACACCCTCAATAGGGAAAGATGAACAAGTGGCAGCTCCTCCAATTTGTCCAAGAAGAGCACAATTGCTCTTTCCAATAATTCTAGCATGGACCAGTCTTGAGCACTGAAGAAACACAAGGACTGTATAAGCACTTGAGAATGACAAACCATCTAGTCTGATCTCTCTTTTAACAGTGACAAGGATTTATTTTCATTGTTTGCAGATTAAACAAAATATCAAAGGGTATCAAAGTCACTTCAAATTCTTTCAACAATGCTGAGCTTTTAGAGTCCCTGTTACATTAACCGCATTTTGCTAAATAAATTCCTTATTGCCCCATAAAGTGACCACAAAGGAGAAAGTTATGAGAAAAATAAATTATTATTGCATAATTTAATATCTCTTAGGAAGCTCTTAGGGCAGAGGCCATTTCTCTCTGAAGACCTGGAAATTCCTTATCATATAGTGGGCACCCCAAAAATGCTTTTCTACTATAGTGTTTCCCAAGAGTCACATAGTGTCTTTAAAACAAATCATCTTTTCTTCAACATGTTCAGTTGTGGCATATTAAATGTTACTGCTTTCTAGAATCAAAGGGAAAAAAACCCAGATGTGTTGCACACAAGACTGACTCAATATAGGCTGCTTCTAACAGCACTCCTGAAAGGGCAAGTGGTACTGGCAGCTCACAATTTCTGTAGCATTCATAATCCCATGATAAAAGAACAGACAAAGCAAGTGGGATCAAATGAAGTCACTGAGTTTTCATTATCCCCTGTTAACATGGGAGAAGTGCTGCACCGTGAAGAGCCGTGAAGTCTCACTATGAATGAGACAACACACTTCGATTACCTTGGTAACAGGAAATAACAGGAAACAGCAGCATTTGGATCGAACAAGTAAAATATTGTTCACTTTGATCTTGGAATACATCTTAGGATAAATGCTTTGTATTTTATGCTTCAATAAAGAAATTCCCAATGCTGAAAAAAGAATATCCCAAATATATATTTTCCTTATACAAGAAATATAGTCACAAGGCTGAAAAAAAATCTCTCAGCTACACATTTCCATACATAATGTCCTTGCTTCTTTAGTAAAACACAGACCATGTTTCCTTCACATTATCCTATCTACTGCAGATTTGAATTACCATGTTTCAAGCACTCTCCATCCCTGGACACTCACTCATGCTGTGCACTTAAGCCAAATACAGAAGTACGTGTATATACCACAGACCCCAAAAAACAATTTCATCCTTGTAGCTCTTACAAGCTCTCAATACAAAAAAATATTAATACATGGCAAGCAATGTGAAGGAATGAAAAGAGCAGGTTCATTCTTGCTTTCCAGACATAAAACTCAAAGAAGTGTATGGATCTACTAGCAGCTATTTAAACTTATTAAGTATGACTTCGATTGCATCACTTCATTTGAAGTGCACCACTCCTCTAAAACTGCAGATGTTACTATCTTCCTTTCAAAAACAATCTTCTATCAACTATTAAAATGTGCATACGTTTAATATTTCCCTAGTACTTAAACTGTAATAGTAGGAAACCATCTGTAATATGTAGATGATAATTTTCCAGTAAAAACACTTTAATACAAAGCCTGTGCTTACCTGATTGGAAAATCTCATGCTCACGTTCCGCTGGTCTTCAGGAGGTATGTAACGCCCAATGGGGTCAATATCTTTGGGACTTACAAGTTTGTCAGCTGAAAGTAAGCAACAAAAATACAGAAATGACTTGAGTGCTTTCTGCAGCCTTTGTGAAGGAGGCATGCAAATATATTTTATGCAGTCAAATTCTGCTGTTGCAATCTTTGTTTAGATCAATAATTTACAGATCTGAGCTCAAGCATCGCTCTTGCTACAGTGAATTACAATACTGTAGTATATAAAACAATCCCTTTTTTAAAAGGACAACAGACTCCACAACATAAAAGTCACACATCAGAAGCCCTCAATCCTCATAATTCTAGAGCTTTAAGGTAACTATTTACCACTATTTATTCTAGAGGTCAATGGTTGCCATCAAATAGTGATTAGCTCTGTAGAAAGGCAAACAGCCTCTACCTCAAGGTAATTACGTGACTATAATCCTGACAGAGACGCAAGATATCAAAGATGTCTCTCAATCCAGTATCTCAATAAGAAATTGTAAAAAACTCCATTTAAAGATATTTGCAACCTAGCAATTTCTACGTGGAGATTTTTATGTGGAAGAAAAACCCAGAGAAACATAACATTATTTTATTTTAACCTCCTGAAAAAAAGCACTCCAATAAAAGTATACTATCAAAAAGTTCCCCCCAATGCCTTGAATAAAGGTTTACAATCTACTGTGAGCTATTATGCCTTCAAATGAGCATTGGTCTCTCCAAACCTCATTTTGACATGAAATTGTCCAATCTTTATTAAATTTCTGCTCCAGGAGAAGTCACAGTGCTTTTCATTTCTCCTGTATATGTCAACACTTTTGCAGATCTTCTTAAAAAGCTCTACACCAGGAAATCAGAAAGAGAAGTAACTCAAGACTTCATGAGCTTAATTCAGCTGTGCCAGAAAATCAACACTGTCCTGATAAGAATGTTTCTGAATATTACACTGTGTGGTAAATTAAGACAGCAGTTTATAGAAATATCCTGGCTCAAGCTTAAGAGTGTTAAGAAAGAAAGTAGAATAGAGGGTGCAGTGGTGAGAAGTTGAGTGGGCAGCCAGTGAAGGATGCTGCTGGCAGGACAGTTCCCTGCGGGAGGTGGGAAGGAGCTTCTGCTGCCCTGGAGCTGCGCCAGTGACTGGCAGCTGCCAGCTGCTGTGACCGTCTCCTGTCCTCAGCCTGCTGTTGGCAGAATGTAGGTAGCTTCACTCCTGCCAGGAAAGGACCCTGTTCCTCTGCTCTACACTGCTCCTGCAGGGTCACAATCCATGGGCAGGTGATTATGTTAAAAACAAACAAAACAACCCCCCAAAGCCCCACCCCAAAACGACAAAAAAGCAAAGCTAGATGATGACAGGTCACCACAGACGGGTTATTAACACACTGACCCGAGAATCACCACAATGCATTTTAATAGAAACAGTCATCTAAGCTCTAGCCTGCACACTCAGGCTTCTTATAGGGGGTAAAGGCATGGAAGTTACTTAAATCATTTGTAGGAATCTTGATGCTATGAAATTGATTAACCAAATGATCACAAGATCAACAGACTCTGTCTCCAAGCTCTTAAAAGCAAGAATGGTTTCCAGAACACGTGCTGTGTTTCCATTGTTTTTTTTACATTGATTTCCATTGCTCAGTAATTAAAATATATAGTCTGAATAATTTCATATTTAAAACAACTATACCAATAGATTAATATAAAATTTAATCTGACTTTCAATAGTTACAATTTTATTTAAAAGAAGAATCCCAGTGAGTATCCATCACCATTATCACAAACATAAGCGTATCAGAAGGCAAAAAGCAGAGTTCTCTTTGCTAGCTCATTCACTGCCTCAGCAACAGCTGACAATATTTAATCCATTTGGTCTATATAAAAAAATTGCTAAAACCTCTTAGCTTGGTCCTAGGCAGCACTGAATCCATAGAAAGAGGTATAAAAATTACAAGGAAAAGCACTGGAAAGGTAAGAGAGCTACTAAATGAAAGGCCAAACTGAGTGAATTTTCAGTTGCTTAAAACGGTGAGTAGCTGGCATTCCATTTCCTTGCTCTAAAATGGGGACTCTATCATAAAAGCCACAGAAAGTAAGAAATGCTATCAAAAATTGCACCACTGTCTGCAAAATGCAGGCTTTTTGTCTTCAGAATCAATTATTTCAGTTGCATAGGCATGAGGTGGCTTCCAACAGCTGTAGGCACAGACATCCATTGCCTCTGTTGTTCAGGAAGGATCAAAGTTTTGACTTCACTGCTTCCGTTTACCCCTCTGTGGGAGGCAGTGAGATGTGTGAGAGCTGACTCAGCTTTATGTTGCTGCACTTAGAAACTGGACAATGACAGGCAGACACTAGGCCCACAGACAGAAGAGTCTAAAAAGGTTATATTGCTCACCTACACAACAGAAGCAAGGAGCCTGAGCAAATACAAATTAATTGCTACCCTTGAGGCAACACAACCATTTCTGGAATGGATGATGAAATGGGAAATCAGTGTCTTCTCAGAAATCTAAGTGTTTGGAGTCAGGCTTCCACTTAATTAGCAACCACTGACAAGCAAATTAACACAAAGACTTTAACCAAAGCCAAAATTCTTATTCAAGTAGCTTTTCATCCAGACAGGAGGAAATTTAATGCACCAATTCTAAATCAGTATCAGTAAATGGAGTTTCTGATATAACAGTCAGTAGTGAAAAGATTTAGATAACTAGGAAGACTTTTCTGGCTCAACAACTGTTTTTGCATTAGCCTTTGAATCATCTCAGTTGAGACCAAAAGTTCACTCTGACTGAAATTCACCATAAAACCTTCAACAGCCAAACTTTAAATTGCATTTTCAAATGCTGATCTAGTCTCTTCTATTTAAAAAGGTTAAAATAACAGACTCAAGAAAACATTAACTTTATCTGAGACTGCAACCATTCAAAGCTTAAATTTGTCTAGCTTAAAACAGTAAATAATTTAATTAAATCTATAGATCACTTAAAAACATCACTGTACAGGTGCAGCTGACACAGTGCATCCAAAAAGTGTCATGGTAATATATTTTGTCATGAAGAAATGGAAATAAGAGTGAAAGCCAGGAAAACAAACAGCACAAAAGAAACCTACGTTTAGAAGATTTTCAGTAACCTATGAAATATTCCAGTAAGCTTCACGGTGCATACAGCAGAAAAGTTTAACATAAGAACAAAAAGCAGGTTTTGCCAATGAAATGTGTAATAAAGCACAGGACAGACATGTTATCCACAGTCCATTCAGAACTCAAGCCAATGTATTCAGGTTCATATTAACAAAATATATACCCTTCACTTTAACGAGTCAAAACTCCTCAGCCTCAGTCTCTTACCCAGGAGTCTTGCAATGATGTAAACTGCCTGGCCCCACAAGAACAACTTGCCGTCACGTCCATTGTTACTAGGAAACCGTTTCTGACTGCCAGGGTTCTTCTTTTCCAGTTCAACGAAATCAGCTGGCACATAGTAATACTTCGGTACAATAGGACATCCTACAGAGTTTCAAAATAAGTACAGTGAGTAAATAAATTCCACTTCCCTTATTATTTGATTGTAGCCCCCTAATAAAGTTGAAGTGGATTAAAAATAAGGAAAAATTATATCCTAGCAACAATTTGATTGAACAGAAGGACTATTGTCATTCATTGTTCTCTCTCAGTTCATCTAGGAAACCCAGGGCAATATTAAACCACTTGATTTCTTTTTCACCAAACATTTCTACAGAATTTCTTCACAAACATATACATTGTGTGTGTAGGACCTTACTGTGCAAAAAGAAAACAAAGCCGTTTTTCACTTAAAGCCAAACGCAGTACAGAAAACAAACTGTAACCAAAAGAAATGAATGCTGCAAGACATTTGCTCTTTTCCCCCCACATTTAACACCAACTCAGTATCAGACAACTGTTTAAAACTATGATCTTGTCCAACAGTAGTCAAACATTTAAGTGAAAATTAGAATTTTTTTGCAAGTATGTAAAAACAAGTTAAAATGAGCATTTTAGTTCTGGAACATCATGAAACAAAATGGCATAATTTCTCCATTGGAAGACACCACGTCTTCTACCTAGAATTATAATGTAGGTATTACTGATCATTGTAGATGAATAACCTTTATTTTAACATTTTTTTAGTGAATAAGAAACAGGAATTTAGAAACATAATTCAAATGACTAAATTATATTGGTTATAACCATAAAATATGAAAACAAATTAATATGCTTTCTGCAAAATTGAATTTCACCTTAAATGTTGCTTTCATTTTCAATTGATTTGGATAAAGAACAGGCAATAAATGAAATAAAGTTGCAGTGTCTGACTACTTGCTTAGACAAAAAAGAATTACTGGCAAGAAGCTGAGAAGAAATGAAAAGTGAGAGTCATCAGAGCTATTCAAACAAGAGAGGCGGAAAAACACACCCAGAAATTTTAAAATGAGTCATTCAGGATGACATTCAACAATAGGAACCACGAGATTAATTCAATGTCTATGAAACTTCACATCCTCATTAATAACCAGAAAAAACCCACGATCAGTAAGGTCAGAAAAGTTGCTATGTTAAAAAAATTGGTAAGATGTTTGTATTTCTTAGAGAATTTAGTTCACTTCAACAAGTATTCTAAACTGAAATGAGTCAGACTAAAATATTCTGCATCTACTTGTGTAACTATATCACAGATGTCAGAACAGGTGACTACAGATGCTGAGTTTTAAAATTTGATTCTCAGTATACTAAAGCTTTTCTGTTCTCAGCCCACACTTTTTTTTCCTACCACTCAAACTTAGTCTTTTTTTTTTCTTAACCTGAATTTTGGATGGTTGTGGCTGTAGGCCATCAATAGCCTTTTCTGCAATTCCTCCAACACTGTAGGGCGCACAGTTTAATTAAGAGAACATTCTTACTAAAATTAAGGTGTTGCCATTTTCAGTGCTCTAAGCTAGAAACAATTTCATATGCATACACCAAACCTTGTGAAGTGACAATGAATTTAGCAAGTGATTCTCATCTGCATTCAGATGGACCACTGAAACTACCTGACTGCTGGTAGTTGTTATTTTCATGTAAAGTGAAAGTGAACATTGTAAATAATGGAGCAAAGACGGAGGAGAACAAGAATTATTGGGTACAGTGTAAATCTTACATTTATATCAGTAGTATTTTTCCATACAACATTACATTTATTGTCACACTTTATGATGCAATGTATGTACATGAAAGAGATTATTCAGTATTAGTATTTTGCCGTCAGGAAACATAGTGATAGTATTACTTCTTCTTTGCTCTGACTGCAATATCCATTAATAGGAATGTCAGTATTTTAATAATCTCAGACAAATAAAAAACTACAGTGTTTTAGAAGAATGATTATCAGGTCATACCTTCAGATGTATGCTGAATCAATGGATCCAGAAGATCCTGATATTCCTTTACTTGAGCAGAATTCCCTTTAAAAACTCCTAAAAATAACCAAACAATAATTGATTTCATAGAATAAATAATTTTCCTGTCAGCTTAATATTCATAGAAGAAGGATTTTATGTTTATTTTGCAGTGGAGTAGTGCCCACACACTAAATAGTTCAAGAAAAGCAAAATACTAGACTGCAGATCCTCACTGATACAACTAAATCTTTCAGGGATCATTAATCAGCCACTCTCTTATTAGCTTAAACTGCAATTGATGGCAAGTTACATGGGATAGTAAAGCTGTTAACTCAGACTCAGGAGCCAGACACAGAGAAGCTTTAAAAAAATTCATTAATTATAGCAGAATGAAGCAGCAGAGCTTGTGTGCCAGTTTGGAGACAAACAGGATGGCTCTAAAACTTAAGGACAGCGTTGCAAACTAATCTAGAAGTTGCCTTGAAATCCCAATAACTAAAACAAAAAGGAATGTGAAGGACTAAATTGAAAAATTTCCCCTCCAAAGATGAGGAGTGTTTACATTGGTAGGTCACAAGGGTACTATATCTTAGTATTATTGAGGTTCAGAACTGCTGACAGGCTTTGAGATATTAAATAGAACTTTAGGATGCTGCTTTTGGGAAAAAAAAAAAAAAAAAAAAAAAGTGTATTTGGGAGTACCAGTACCTTAAATGTATTTTCTAGGAGAACTTAGTCATCCGAAAATTCATCTGATGAATATTAACAAGACCACTGTTCAGTTCATCAGAAGTTCTTATATGAAAAGATGTGTCAAAAATACCAAAAGTATTTCTGTTCATCAAGGAAAACACGGATGAACTTGACGAGTCACACTGATGTTTCATAATAGAACATTTTTTAATATTTAAAGAGGAACAAGTTAGATGGAAACTTTTGATTGTGCATCTTGCACTCGTTTCTTTCCATAGTTTTCCTTTATAATCACCATATTGTTCCACATTATTAAAAACAGATGTAATATTTCCCTCCTTACTTCATCGTACAAAATTACCATAATCCTCCACATCCAATCAGAAATGTAAAAAAAGCTTTCCAAAACGTTATTTGAATATTTCTTACTCAAAAAATAGTCACATTGATTTGTGCAGCTTAAAGCTTTCCCACAGCTATAGATGCACACTCAGGGAGTCCTAAACAATCTCCTCTGGGGAAAAATCCCAACAGGAAATTAGTACTAAACCAGCCTTTCTGTATTCTTAAGAAAGGTGAATTATGAAAGGCAAAAATAAGACAAAACCACACACTCATCTACTCAAACACACCAAATCATCTTATCATGAATATACATACATTAAAAAGTAAAAAAAAAAAATCGTCTTTTATGTTATTTTAAGAATATTCAGCAAATTATTCTACTGAAAACCCAGAGTACAGTAGAAAGCTGGAATCTGACAACTGTATAGAGATTTCTTTCTTTCCATAGCTCTTAAATGCTCTATCCAAAACCAAAGCTTGACAAGCGTTGCTCATTACATTTCCAAGCATTCCCAAGTGTATTATACAGGAAATGAAAACACTTGCCAAAAACCCCAAATGCAATGAAAGCTTGCACACAAAAACAGTGGGTTTGACACACTGAATTATTTCAAAACACTTGAGCACAGTAATGACATAAGAGTAGTATGATATTCCGACTATCTCTAATGCAGTCTTATTGCAAATGCTGTAGAGGAACAAAAAGATGTGCTTATGAGATAACAGAATTGCTTTTATATTAGTGAATATCTAGTGAAGCTAACAGTTGGGTAATAACAATGATTATCCATGAAGAAAAAAACATTGTTCCTTATCCTCCTCTCCTTCCTTGGAGGTCTTCGAGACCCGCCTGGACATGTTCCTATGTGACCTGATCTAGGTTGATCTGCATCTGCTGGGAGGTTGGACTAGATGATCTCTAAAGGTCCCTTCCAACCCTACCGTTCTATGATTCTATGAAATGTGAAACTAATTCTATATCATCTGCTTGCCAGGACTGTTTTAACTTTCCAAATCTTAAAAATCCTAAAAAGCTGTAATTGACAACTGGAAAAGCTGATGAGCTAATTAGACTTATAAAAGAGAATTCAAGTAAATGTACAGTTATTTTAATATCTTCTACTAAATCTTTATAAAAAAGAAATTACTAATGAAATTTTGCTGGTGTGAGCCAAGTTGGGGGATTATGGACCAGGATTTACAGGAGTGTCTCATTCCTTACTTAACGGAGCACTGTCCCACAGGTAACACAGTCCAGTTATTAGGAGTTACCAAGACATCCAGTAGCTTAATATACTTTGCTGAAAAGACTTTCTTTCATGCTCTGCAAGTGTACTGGATTGGCAAATAGTCTTTCAGCTGAACAAGTATTCACAATGTAGCAGCTTGTTTTCTCAATATTTTCATTGTAAAGACATTCAATACAATATTTTTCCTATTTCATTGTCTTTTTGCAATTTAAGTTGCTCTCTTTTTCCATCAAATTTTGCATTAAAGAAGCTGTGGATTTGGAGAGGTGTGCACAGAACTGTGCTGTTCGATGGAATTGTGGTACAGAAGAAAAACACCCACCATATGCAAAATACATATTTTTAAACTTTGTAATACAAGGAGTAAAATGCTTTCTTTATTCTTCTGCTAACTTAATTACAGATTATTATCTTTCTTCTTCAACCCTTCATCCCAACTGCAAGTGGGAAGCATTAAATGGTAGTGCCTCTCTCCTCAGTTTTGGGCACTGCTCTTTCAAAAATGTCAAGCATTGCTTAAAAAAAAAAAAATCAATTGTGAAACCTTTTTACACCTTCAAACAACAGTATTTTAATCGGTGGGTGGTAACAGACAAGTCTAGAGAAATAACAGATTTCTATGCCTCTTGTCCTCTTTATTTGAAAACTATTCCACACACTAAAGTGGGAAAAAAAAATCCATTCTAAATCTTTTTGATATCTGTAACTCTGACTCATTGTCTTATTCAGACTCTTCCTCTACGCGAGTTTTAGCTTCCATCCTAAAATCATCCCGTGAACTTATCTGGTATGTCTCTTATCTTCAAGAGAAAGTCCAGGCATCAGTATTTTGGTGGTGGGGTGTTTTTTTTTGTTTTGTATTTTTAAAAATCAGACTAACTAGCTATGTGGAAAAACATGGCCAGGAAGCATAGATGTTTCTAAGAGAAACTAAGCCTTTTCTGCTTTGCTTTCTTCTCCTCTGAATTCTGTTTCAATTACCACACAATGTCCTACTTGAAAAGACCTGCTGCAACATTCAGTTTGCCAACGTGTTCTCCCACTTCCTTTTCTCTGGCGCTGCTGTGAAGTTCTGATATACTGTGAAAGTTTTGGAGGCTTAAAAGGCAATGAAAGGCTGAAATGTCACAGGTGTAAGTTTTTTAAAAACTCCTGTCAAGTTAGATTCTACAAACAGTTCACATTAAAAATGATGAAATATGGGGAGCTGTGTGCTTGGGATTTTTTTTAACCCATGAGGCATAACTCTAAATGAGACAGTGCCACAGCATTATTATTTTGGCAGAGCAGGAAAATAATTTTGAATCTTTCCTCTAAGAGCTCATGTCTCTAATGCCTTAACAGAACAGTAAAGTTGCACTTACCATCAATTATCATGAAAATAAAAAACAGAGGGAATTCACACTCAATGCCATCAAAAAGCTGAAAAGAAGAAAAATTTATCATAATGACATTTCATCATTTTGATTTAAGGAAATGCATTTGAGTATCTCATTGAGTAATTTCAAAGCAACAAAAGCCAAACATGATTGTAAACACATTTTAGTACATCAGCTTGTTGTTTTAGCCTACACCTTCTTAATTCGACAGGCACTTTGAGCCACAGCTTATGCAAAGGTGCAGTTATTCTCAAGTAGAATATTTATATAATCTCTGTTTTCTTTTCCACAGAGAAACTATTCAGGAGGTAAAAAAGGTAAATTTTCATTTAGATAACCTTTTACTAATAAAACACTGTGGTCAAGAGCAAAATTGTTTTCCAGACACTCAGACTGTAGTCAGCTGTGAAATTAAATAAAATGATAAATAGCTTCCTTATTTGTTATGTGAAATCAACTGTACCCTAAATGTAAATGGAAGCACATTCATTACAAAACAAATCAACGACTAGCTTGCTGACTTAGCAATCTCTCAGAAGTGCACGTGCCCAATTACAAAATGCATCTCTTTCAGTTGAAGCAATTAGGGATCACTGTACAATTCAAATGGCAAGTACTGGGGTGGGGTTCTGGCTTTGTTCTCTTGTTGAGGGGTGGATTTTGTTTTGTTTTGCTTTTAGGTACCGTATAAACATTTTGGAAAACCAAATGTTGCCATTCCATAGGCCAAGTTTTCCTTTACCTTAATTTCCGCTGGTTTATAATAACGCCGTGTTCTGTCCTCCAGCGCTGTTCTGTACCCATCTCTCAGAAATCTTTTAAACCCATATTTTCCTTTCAGTTTTCTAATAATTTTATCTAGTGTTTGACTGAACAAAACCTCATCATCCAAAGCAAATGCAGGATAACTGAGACAGGGCAAAAGAGCTGCATCAGTATTCTGTAGGAGTGGGAGAAACAGCACATCACAAATTTAATTAGAGCTCTGATAATTATTTGGTGCACAAACAAAGACTGTTTAATTTACTTAGGGAAATACACCTTTGGAACACCACCTTATCTTTATCAAAATCCTAGTAGTAATATATTAAAAGAGTGTGCAAAGTAAGACTTGTGAAGATGTGTAAGGATAAACTACAAACACAATATTTGGTTATGTGATTTAAAAGAGAAATCATTTAACTCAAAATCTGACCCAATTTACTGTCCATAATCTACAGGTCTAACTGAATACACTCTAGAACTTTGTGGCTTTAGAAATAAAAAAAATATTCCCTAGCTTATCCCTGGAGGAAACACAAACATTTGGTGATCTTATGCTCAAAAAGAATCAAAAACATTTAACAAATGTACAATCCTGAGAAGTAACTATCATTACATTATAATTCCTGAAAAACGTTTTCAGGAATATTCTTCAGGTGTTGTAACACACAAGACTATTTGACTTATAATTAAGGTGATAAGGAAGTAATTTCATGGAAAAATATGAACAGCATTTCTCAAGAACCATGTGCAACCACCATGAATTAAACACAGAAGAAAAATGACTAACTAGTGCATCACCACTGTAGGTATTCTCATAGAAACAAAAAAAAGGAATTTAAAGTTCTAATTCTTATGTTAGGTGCTGTTTTGTTATTTCTTTCTCCTGATATATCCAAGATATTCAGCCATTTAAAATACTGTATTTTTGCCTATCATTGATGTGATTTCCCACAAAAGGAAAAACAAAAGGACACAGGATTGTTTCTGTAGCACAAATAGCTTATGAAACCAACTTCCGTTGGAATATTTCAAGTCTCCGGCAAATAATAAATAGCAAAGGAGTTCTAGAAGATCATTAGACTGTAAAAAAGTAGCTGACACTGCCTTTTATTTTAATTATCCAATATTACAACTCTGCTATAATTTTCCTATACAATGAGTAAACTATTAATGTTGAAGATTAATAGTCTGTTTCATAAACAAAAAAGCTGTTATATCCCAGAGTGCACAAGGAAGCAGTAGAACTCTATTATTGCTTTTAAATTACTGATTTTCAGAAATCAAATTTACTTTTGATGGTAGGACTCAAATATAGATTTTTTAAATCTATCTTTATGTCACTTAGATTTACTCATGAAGGAAATACTTATTTGTAACATTGGCTTATAACAAGCAATCCTCCATATTCAGCAATTTATAAAAAGTCAACCTTAAAGGTTTCTTCTCTAGACAAAAGAATGAGTTAAAGCCACAATAAAATGTTTTGAAAATGTAGGCACTGAGTGTATAGTGGAAAACCAATCACCAAATCTGCAGTCTACCTAAAGTAGTGCAGATCTTTACTATTTTATATGCTATTTAAAACTCATTTAGAAAGCTACCAACAGGCTACCACTTTAAACTGAATACTCATAAAATAAAGAATGCCAGTTCAGAGAAATAACATCACAATGACATTTAAGAAGCAAAAACTTAGTCTCTTCCCAGCAAATTCCTATCTTTATTAAGCAGAACATAACAGCCATCATAGAATTAAGAATTATGTTCATATCCATTTATTTTCTCCACACTCTGTTGAGATGAATTTCTTTTGATTACTTACATGAGACCTTGACTCTCGGGGCAGCAATGAACAGAGAGTCTGTCTGTTACGGTTATGGGCATCAAAATCCACAAATATAACAGACCAAGAGCAGCCCTGTAAACAAAACATTGTATTTATTTAAGGTCAAAGGAAGAGATGTTAGCATATCCTGGTGAAACTAACTGGTTCTTTGTTTTATTTAGGTTACATTGTAACAGTCTGGTAGCTGATAATTTTAATTAGAACCTGTAACACAACTTCAAAATGAAAACATTCTGAATTTTCAAACACATTTCTATATAGCTAAAACCTTTATCTACTAGTATTATCTACTACTGATTATGAAATATGTGATTCATTCAAGCTATGAACTTTTCCATTAATTCTTCAAAAATAATTACTATATCAAGGAAAATCCAAAAAGCAGTCATCCTTCCATGTGACTACAAGCAATGTTCCAAACAGTGACAGTGAATAGTTCCTTAGAAGTCAGTTAGAACACAAATAATTGGATATTCATGTGAACTACTGCTTTGGAAAAGGAATTCCACAGAAAATAAAAATGACCTGCATTGCAGCTATTTTAAGGTCTATGTTACCAACACCTACACCTACTCCTTAGCAAAACCTATTTCCCTGTGAAAGTCTGTAATGTTACATTATATCTCTGTCAGCTTTGTGACACTCCCTGAAACACTCAGAAACATTCCCATAGCTGAGATACTGTACAAACACAATCAGCACCATTTCTAAGTATTACCAGTAGGCAACTTCTTGGAAACTCAATGCAGTTTGTTAATGAATGGACATCTTCATATATGTCACTGATAGATAATCTCAGTATCACTATTCCACTGGAAGACACACATTCAACGGTGAACTCATTCAGTTTCTATCAAATACCACACCACAAATTATCATAAATTGACAAAGTCTCTCCTAAAAAGCAGTGAGTTTCCTGGGTATACTATTCTTTTAAGAAGACTGTTCCAGAACCCACTCTCTGTAATTATTAAAAACTTTTATATCCAACAACTTTACACACAGCTATCTGAACACCCTTCTTTTTGTGCCAGTACTAGCATCCGTTCATCCAGCTTTCCAAACAATAGAGGTTTTTTCTTACTATTTAGCAGCACTTTAATTATACACAGCTATCATACAAATGCTCAGCTTTTGCTTTGCTAGGCTAGACAAAACATGTTTTTCCACTGTCCTCATGGAAAATAATCTCTGTTCTCTTAATGGTTCTAGCAAGATATCCTGAATAGTGCTGACAAAAAAGTCTACACAAGTCTACACAAATAATCACATTTGCTTTCATAATTTGTTACTCTGCTTTCTTCTTAACTCAGATTCTGATTATTCAGAAATCTCTATATTCATCTACAGATTCTGAACACTGTATGTCTACCTAAGTGAATGTGCTTTTTCTGTGCATTAGCAAAGAATTCTTTGAGGATTCAAAAGCAGACTAACTTGCATTTCATAAAACATAAGTACCATGGTTTACAAATTAACTATTTTTTACTTCTCTATAGCTTGTGAATTTCTGTACTAAGGACACCTTACAATGGCTTCATTTTTTTTTTTTAGTATATAATTTTTCCACAAACTGATATGGAAGTGCAGCTCATATACAAACAACTTACTATTCTATGACTAAGTCAAACGTGAAATGGTGTTCATCTTGTCACTAGCAGTCTCACTTTAGTGCATGTATGCACCATGAACTTCATTCACTAGTTCATTAACTCACATTGTCAGCACATCCTCTTATAGGGATTTTTGCTGATATGTATTTTTTCCTAAAAGGTATTATAGCTAAAATTGAATTATTACATTAATGACACAAATTCTAAGCTATTTATATTCTGTGATACTCTGAAACTAGAGGCTTGGATTAACCATACCAAGCCCAAAAGGTAGAATAAGTTATTACTTTTTCAGAACGTCTTTATCAACGCACACCTAAAGTCGATAAAAAACTCTTATGCCAAAGTAATACAAACTAACTTCTTCTTATTGACTTACAATTATTGTTTCAGAGATTACAATGCATTGGGAAAAAATTTATGACATTTACCATAGGATATATACCTAAATAATGAGAAACTAAACAGTTTATATATCTCTTACAATAAAAACACTCTTCTCATTGTGTAAATACTTTTTTCTGAGGAAGCATTGAGGATTACAGTTTGACTATATTTTTATGCTTAAAATTTCCACAATTTTTATGAAATATTTCTGTCACATGATGGAGATGAAAATGAACAGCATTTAAACACCATGAATTAACTCCTTTCTACGTTCACACTAAAATTCAGATTAAACAAAAAGCCAATCATTTCTGAATTCATAATTGTTCTTCTTTGTATCTGGCACCTAAAAAGTACACAAAAAGATGCATTAAAAATAGCTGAACACCAGGTAAGCAGCGCTTTGTTGCAAAACATAGAGTTGTATGGTTTCTCACAGAAATATATTCTCTTGTAATGTTTTCTAGAATTCAGGGACGGAGGGAAGGAGCAGTTTAGCATGAATAGCAACAATAAGTGACCTTTATTTTGTCCTCTCTAGGTGTATCCATGAATGCACAAGGAAACTGCTCTATCATGATATTCTTAAAGATATATAACACAGATGCATAGTGAGTGAGTGTACAGCTACATATTTGTATTTACTAGTCTCTTCCAGCATCCCCAGTGTGAATGGGAAAACCTGTGTGGAAAGGCTGAGCCGTCTGTTGTCCCCAGCAATGATTTATGCAGGTTGCACTAGTGTAGTTGCAGGTGCAAACAAGTTTCTCTTGAGGGGCTCAGCGGGATTTCTCAAAGCTATTGGAACACAGCTGGAGCTAAGCACAAAGGCAAACTCTGCTGCAGACTGAAGGTCAAAATGGTTTCTGTTTATGCTAAATATCTTGGAAATAAACTCTCAAAGCATTTTAACTGGTTTTGCTTCAGTAACTTATTCATTCATTTCACAACTTAGTAAAAAAACCCAGCAGCCACATTTACTGGTGCTTGAGGCTGTTGGAAAGGTGAAGACTGTAGATAAATGTGAGTTTTTTTCCTGAAATACTGATAATGTGTGTATAATGTCTAATCATCATTTAAAATCCTTACTAGTTCCTAAGTTCTTAATACAGAACAACAGCTTTTGAAATGATCATAAAGTAAAACAAAACTAGACCAAGTGGCTGAGTCTATTTGAGTTGGTGGATTTGGATAATGCATAAAGAGCACTTTTCTGCTTCTCCATTCGTAAGGCAAACAGCCATCAATATTTCCTGTGGAGTGGATTCTAACGAGAACAAGTCCATTGTACTACAGTACTAGTGCAGATGCAAAAAACCTCAAATAAAACAAAAAACATGAACAAAATCCCTAAATCCCACTATGAACAGATATCCACAAAAACTGTAATGGATGTTGAAACCTACAGAGTCAGAAATTTTTGTTTAGAAGGATTTCCTGGTTTATGCCATAAAATGAAAGAGTCTAATAACAGTAAATGTTAATAGCTTTGCATCAATGTGTAAGATTGTTTAATAGATTGCACTTGTATGTCAGTTGCTTACTATTTAAAACAAAGTGTAACTTACATTTCTCATCCCTGGCATCTGAATAGCTTTAAAATGTTTTAGCTTAACAGTTCTCTTCACATGAATGAGCTACTAAAGGAAAAACCTTTTGTCCAGTAGTGCTAATCATTATTTTATATGACTGTTTTGATCCATACCTTCCATTTTACAAACAGAAAAATTGAGACACAAATATCTAAGAATGTTTTAATAAATCAAGTACTATAGAAAGGAAGTTGGAATGTAATTTGGACTGTCTCCCAGACACAGTTGACCTAGCTTATATTCATTAGCTCACACAAAGAACACCTGAGAATTCCCTTTATTCACTACTTACCGTTTCACCATTTATAACTTCTCTCCCTTTGTACTATTTCCTTTACGGAAAACTAGTGCATTTAAACAAGTTTCTTAAAGCTGAATATTTGAAACAGACAAATATTACAACCTGGAAGTCACCTCCTTCTGACTCACAAAAAAGGAGAACAAAAGTACTATAGAAAAAAAAAAAATCCTTCCTTGAAGCCAGCAAGAAAATACAGAAACTTTACTCAAAAAAAATACAAATAGTACTCTATGTCAAGGTCACAAAGTTATCCACAATCAAAAGCATCATGTACAACCCAACTTCAGAAAATAAATGTATAAAAAGTAAGGCAGATCATTTTTTTAAACTCAGTTTCTAATGTTACCAAGAAGGGACAAAGAATATCTCGTCAACTAACACTTACTTTGTATGAAATACAGATATTTGGGCATGTCATCAAGGTCCATCAGTTCTAAGTCAAAAAGGATGAAAGATTCCAAAAAAACTGTGCAAAATGGAAAGCTTTATTTAGCTTATTGAGCTCACCATTTTGTGACCCACTTATCCTTCCGTCCACACAATTTACAGACAAAACTTAGAAGCCACAAAACTTAGAAGTCATTTTCATAACTATTTCTACACACACTACTCTATCCAGCTTTCTTTTTAACCGTACATGTACCCTTCACTTCCATTTACTAATAACATCAATAGTTTGACATTGATGTATCTCTTTCATTTGTACATTTTCTAGACCATTAATCTGGAAAAGTATTCTTTTATTTTAGCTATAGATTCCTGTTAATGTAACACCTAAAAAAAGATGCATATCGAAGTGACAAGTCAGAGATCAAAAAATCTAAGAAAAGGCTTGCGTTGTTAATTAAGCCAAGTCATGTCAAAGGATGGGAAAAGATTTACCACTGTACTACATACTGAAATTCATAGAATCACAAAATGGTAAGGCTGGAAGGGACCTTTAGAGATCATCTAGTCCAACCCCCCTGCAGAAGCAGGTTCACCTAGATCAGGTCACAGGCAGGTCTTGAAGACCTCCAAGGAAAGAGACATCACAACCCCTCTGGGCAGCCTGTGCCACAGCTCCCTCACTCTCACTGTGAAATAGTTTTTTCTTATATTTAAGTGGAACTTTTTGTGTTACAGCTTCATCCCATTACCCCTTGTCCTGTTNTTTGACTTGCTGGCCACACAAATTAAACCCCAAGAAATCAGTGGGATTATATACAAATAGCTTGTTTAAAATCTTGATCAAAAGTCATATGAAAGAAGAAGACAGAAGGTAATGCTTGTAGGCAGAGGTAGACTGTATTACGATCAACAGATAATTCTGAAAGAAAAACCTTTTTGGCAATCAAGTCCCTTTTCAGAATAAAGAGCAATCATTTTAGATTTTCTTTTAATAAAACAGTAATTCTTAACAGTAAGCATATTAATGATTTTATCAGATTAATTCTGCACCTGAAACAAGTCATTCTGCAAACTAACTTTTTTTAAAGCTGAAATATAACAAACTGTGCTAGATGTTTCTATGTGTCCTCTGATCCACAGTGTAAATCATTACTGCTAAAAAAAAAAAGCAAACATTTTTATTACCTGATTTCCAAACAGATTGAAACCATTAATTGCTTCTAAAGCTGCTTTTGCCAGTCCCACAGAGCTGAGGAGAAAACAAAATGACATTAAAAACACCAGAAGTATCATAACTCAAGCTCAGACTAACATATAACATGTTTGACTGTTTTCAAAGAGATGATCTTTTCTTGATTTGCATTTTGTGCTTCACCTGAATGTTTAAAAAATGATGATGCAGCAAATTTGGGGTTGTTTGGTGGTGGGTTGTTTTGAGGTTTTTTTGGAAAATACTTCTCAGCATTTTTATTTGCCTTCAAATGTCAAAGACCATCTGGAAAACACACTTCTGTTCTCACCTTGCTACTAGACATCTGGCATTATGTATTTCAAGGTCTTGCTAATAGTGTATTAACAGAGGATTTACTTCAGCACAGTTTTTCAACCCCAGCTCTCAAGCACTGAACTTTAAAAAACTGATTTCTGAGTAGCTTTTGATGTAATAAAAGAACTCATTTTCTGATATGAAACATACAGTGAAACATCTTTTATTTCACTTACTCCATTACTAGTATCTATGATATAGCAAACAACACGCAGAAATACTAGCAACAAGCTTTCAGATCAGCAAGTTTGTATTTCAAGACATTAAGCACTAAAATAACTAATCATTGCATAATTTCTAAGTCACACTATATATTAAAATATAACTTATTACTGATTATGAAAATGGTATAGTCTACACACACCTTTTAAGAAAACATAGACTTTTTCATTAAAAAAGAGTCTTATACATTCCTTGTATTTAAAAAAAGAGAAGCATCATTCCCTCTCAATGCACACACAGACACTTGTTTTAAAAAAACGACTCTTGTTTTAAAAAAAGCTGAAGATAACTTACAGAAACCTACTTGTATTTGACACATTAATTTGAAATGTGAAGTGTGACACAGCAGAATTTTGAAATATCTGTTTTAAAAATACATAATTATAGCTAGGCCAACTTCTCATGTCCAGCTGCAGTAAAGAGCTAAAGCATTAAATATACACCAAATATGCTGAATTTTTGTGTATATTTATTCCAGAATTCTAGATGTTAAGATGACAGGACATCAACAAGTAAAATATTAAATGAGCTAGTTCTCAACAGTGCCAGTTTAAAAACATTATGTACATCATGCTACATTTCTAGTATGGAATACAAATATTCAAAGTAGGGAGACGACTTTGCCTTGCTTACTGGTTGGTTACATAAAAGTACAGGCACTAGAAATAATACAGGAATCTAGCTAATTAAAAAAAAAAAACACACCACATTTTGCATTCTCTTAGGCAATCTGGTAAAACAGATTGATAGCATCCAGTAAAACAAAGCCTAGTGTAATTCTCACAGTTTTACTCATAAAACTAGAACTTTAAATAATGCCTTACCCTCCACATAACTACGGTGCCTCTGACCAATGAGACATCATCTGTCTCTGCTTCATTCCTATATATGCCACAACAGTGATTTATTGACTTCCTCAGCACCCCGTGTGCTATGCCTAAATGCCCTGTTCCAGTTTTGAAGTTTCCAATTCAGAACCAAATTTCATCTTTCTCCCCAACTGCCCGTCCTTTTAGACAGGAGCTTCACTTTTCAAGCTTACAATTAAATTGAGATATTTTTTGTGAACAAATGACAATAAATGATACAATAGAAAAGGAAGACAGCAGAATCACAAGAAAGTATAGATGCCTACCCTATCATCTTTAAAAGTTAACAAATCTGAAGATGTATAACAAAAGATTGAAAAAGGGAAAAGCAAATGAATCAAGCTGACATGACAAAAGGTTCAGAGCTAAAAACGACCACAAGGGTAAACAAAACAGACAGAATGTAGTACAAGGACATAGATCAAAACTGCAGGAAGAAATCTGCCAACCTTAGCAAGATAATAATCAGTAGAAAGAACTAAAATGTTCATCTTTCCATAAACCTATATCTATATGGGAGAGGAACCTACTGACATCACTCTCTGCTAACAAGTATTTAGATGCAGCTACCACGTTTTTTCCCACTGGGCACAACACACAAATTTGAAGAAAATCAAAACCAAACTAAACACATACAAAACACAAAACCACAAACAAACAAACAACAAAAGAAGAACTTTCATAACAACTTTCATAAACATCTACAATGAGGTATATATATACATCCACACATAAACAAACAAACAAGTATATATACACACATATACAGTTGAAAACTCAGAAGTTTAAGAATTGAGAGAAGTCTGGGAAAAAACAGAATATACCAACTAATTTAACAGTTTATTTACTAGCACAGCAATTCCTCAAAATATTCCATTTTGGCAAAAAAGGAGTGAAGTCTATTCTTCTAAAACTTATTATCCACTTAGCCAACCACACTTTCATTTTTCTTGCCATCTTTTGCTGCAGAAAAATATTATGCAGTACTGTCAAATAGTAATGACAAAATGCAGCTTGTCAGAGGATCCATATGCCCAGATGAGAAAAACACTGGCAGACAGACAGTTATGACTGTGAAAAACTGAAGCATCCTGAAGAGTATGAGGGCCACACTCCACTTGCAGAGAAACAGCAAATTAACAGCAGTTAGGAATGTGGGACAGCCCTAGATTTCTTGTTTATGAAAATAACTAATAAATCAACACTTAGTTCAAAAAAATATATGTTGATAACATAATCACTAGTAATCTCCAATACCTGTCTGTGGAAGAGGAGTTGTGATGGTATTGACAAGCAACTGCACTATTGGGCCCAAAAAACTTACAGCACCAGTAAAAAACTTAAAAACTTACAGTCAGAAAACTGTAAACAAGGACTGTGCTTGAAATATTCTTCTTTATACTCCATGCATCATTTTAGGATTAGAGTAAACTTTTTACTTTACTGTGAATAAACTGATTTGTAGTACTTGTTTCTGGAAAATATCAAATTTCAAATGTTTACTAAGACATATTTTGAAAAGGGATATGATTATGATTACACAGGGAATACTGAAAATAATTACAAAAATTCAGTGCAGAGCTGAACCTGGGATTGTTTTAATATTAGATGTAATTTAGACAATGATTTCAAACTCTATCATCCTTTTAACTATTACCAACAAGTTTGTAAACCTCCATCTTTCTTTCTGAAACATTGCCAGAAATCATACTCATGGGATTTAATTCTAATTGGTACAACAATAGAAAGCTGATAAGGTTAAGTTCTGCTCTGAGCAGCTGCCATCAAACAGCGGTGAAATCCCTTCGTTCAGCATTTTCTGCTGATGAAAGCTTTGGGAGATTGTGAGGAAGGAATAAAGTGGACTCAGAAGTGTTGTGAATATAATTATTTTTCTGGCTCATTTTTCAAATACCTGAACAAAAATGAAATTGCTCTAATAATTGCTATATTTTAATCATTGCCTAACAAATTGGCATGATGACTCAGAACAGAACATCTCATAGGAGTTAAGTATTATTATCAAATAGTATATATAGAAAATGAAAATGAGAGAAATCCCACACACTGAAACCTGTATCATACGTTAAAATCTCATATTCTTCTTTTCTGTTCCAAATAACACTTAATACCAACAGTCAGATATTTTCCAAGTAGGAAAAAAGTTACTGACAAAAGGCAGAGCAATAATAGTTGTTTAACAGCAGGAACCACTGGTATTCAGATCACGGAAAACCACTCACTCTATCTACAAAACAGGATACTACTGCTTGGAAAAAGCCCAAAACCAATAGGGATTCCTTCCTTGAAATAACTTCTATTTTACATGTTCAGTCACCAGTCCACCAGAAGAATAACAGTGTAACTGATCAGCATTTTACTACCTCTAGTTACTCACAGCCCCTAGAGACTTCAGTACTCTCACGAATATTACTTGAAAATGAAAATATAAAAGTCTCAATGCTAAAACACTGGTTCCTTTCCTCAAATATCTACACTACAGTAAAGAGCAAGTTCAAGGCTCTACAGTTGTAGATTTGGAATATGAAGATACTGCACTTCAGAAACTTCATTATTCTCACAGTACATATGGGAGGTGTCAAAGCCATTTTGCAGAGGTACTCAGCAGATGCCTGGAGAACAGCTTGATCAAATGGTTACAGGACAAATGAATTTTTCAGAAGTTCAGCCGTACGGGAAGGGGATTGTGCTGTCATAAAAACCGTTACAAATGTTGTCTCTGAACCAGTAAAAGACATCAATTTGCCTACATCATTGAAGACCTCGTCCACTGAGTGTTATGCTATTTATCATTTATTAGAAATGTTTTGAACTGTACTAAGACAGAGTACCAAAACTGTGTGAAGGCTTAAAATATCTGCATCTTCTAACACAGCCCATAATTTGCAGCTACTATTCATGGACTTCATATTATATAACAGCTTTAAAAAGAAAGTCTCCTTCAATAAAAAACAAGAATTAACTTGTAATTCTGAAAGCAAACATGCACTGTATGTAGACTTACACTGTGAGTTTTAAGGACAAGGAGTACAGCATACCTAATACAGAAACTTAGGTGACTGGTTTGGAGTCCATAATCACCGAAGACATGCATACATCATCTGTGACTAGCCCTGATGACTTATAATCACTTCTTTAATATCTATCTATATATATTTTTTTAGAGCCCTTAGTAGATACAGTACAACAGGAGCATAGCAAAGTAGAGAGAACATCTTAGCATACCCAGGGATTTCCTCAATAATATCTAACATTTTTTAATATATTTTTTTAATAATAACATTTTTTCATGTATGTTCCCCTTCCATTTTTTTCTTAATTATGAGAACAAAGGAAAATGTCTACTGGCTGCCTTCTTATAGTGATGCAGAATATCAACATGCCCACAAGGAAAGATAAATAGGGGCAATACTTTCTGATGTCCAAAATCTACTTCTTAAATTAGGGTCAAGCTCTGTGCTTTCTTTTGTGTCAGTTCAATGATCTATTAGATTGCTTCAGTCCACCTCATAGAACTTCACCCTTGTAAAAATCCAACCTATAAATGTCAGTCCAGATTAAGACAAGAGAACTTGTCCATTTCCATCTGGCTAAAAGACAGTCAGTTTTCCCCAGAGGAATTTCACATACTGAATAACAACAACGCTGCAAACATGAGACACAGGAGTTTCCATGTTCCTTTTGTGAATTTGTACAAGGTGAGATGCTGAAGGTAGTATATGATTCTCTAAGTCAACACTCATGTATTCTGGCAAGTCTTGACAAGTTTATATAGAATAAACCCAACAAATTAATAAAGCAGATTATATAACAACTCCCAGCTTTCCGTTCTCATACTAGTAATAAGTTCTACAAAAGCCCTGAAAAACCAAACATACCTAAATTGAGTGATTTGTTGCAATGACATGTCATAATATCTATAGGTTAAAAATACACGCCTGTATGTGACCTAAGAGAAATTACTTCATTCAGAAATGATAACAGATCAATTTAGCCACATTAGTAACTGGAAGAAATGTATGTGTATCTTTTGCAAGCCCATGATAAATATGATGATCAATGATATTTTTAAAAGCTAAGACACCCAAGTGTCCTCAAAAGTCAAAAAAGCAAAGAAAACACTAGTGAGGCTAGAAAGAGCAAGTTGGCAGATGACAGATTTGATCCTTCAAGACAGAGAGCATGTCAGCATTCCACTGAAGTGAACTGGACCGCTTTAATAGTATGTATAAGAATTTTATGTTACAAATGTTAAGAACACTCCCAACTGTCGAACAGTACATGGGTCAAGATGGCCAGTCACTTGTATCATCTGCAGAACCTGGATCGATCTAGGCTACCCTCCACAGCGCCTAGCACTTCCACTCAGCATGGTGGAGATCTAGACTCATGATTAAACATCTTCTTAAATCAGGATATTCCTAACCATACTTGTGATTCCCATCTACTGCACACGCCTCAAGAGTCTGAGCTGTTCCGAACACAATTTTCAGAATTATATGCATGCAGCTGCAAGTAATTATTAGAATACTCAAATAGCTAAGCATCTCTGTGGTTATTTCAGCATGCATATGATGATGAGATTATGCTTCACATTTTCCCAAAATACATCTCTTAGTCTTTAGAGAACCTTAATTTAGTTCAAACAGTAATTTAATGCATTATTATTTTTAAGTCACCCAATAAATTATTATTATTCATATCCCATTTTCTTGCTTTGACTGAAGGAGCTCAATTTGCTCACCTACCTTGAATGCAGCTCTGGACTACCATTGTTGTATTTACTACCTCTTTCCCAGACACCAAAATCTGGTACACGATAGGATCTTTCCACACAAAACACAAGATTTTGAATGAAGGACACCTACAGGAAGGAAGGAAAGAAAACTGACTGAAGCATCTTTTGTGTTCATTTTTTTCAAAAAATGAAGTTGGTTTTCCTCAGCCATCGCAATTGTGCCTTCCATACTTTTTCTTTCTCCACACACTGCTGTTCACAAGTTCAGATATTCTCTTTAAAACCAGTTTTTAACCACAGACTATTAAGAGCTGTTTCAAATTAGGTGATAATGTGATTTATGCAAAAGTTCCTACAACATCAGGGATAGAAATGATTTCACATTCGAGACATATATTTGAAGAGCTCCAAAAACGTGGCATTTTGATCTCTTAAATAAAGATTTGTTTTAAAAACATCAGAAAGCAAAAAAATTAAATCCTACAAGCTTAGGACACACATATCTGGGTGCTGTTCCTTAATTCATTTTAAGAGAATCAATATATCAAAGTTTCATTATATTAGCCCTAGATAATACATATTTACATAGATTCAAACACATCCCTTTATAAAGACAAATAAAACCCTGAACCAATTTATTATAACTAAAATCTCTTGGATCGACATGTTTCAACTGACTACTAAGGTACCTAAGGGTATTTTAAGGTATTTAAGGTGTATTTAGCTATAGCAGCAGAGTTATATAAGTAGACACTTTTTCCTTATTTACACTGTTGAAAGAGGCATTTGGAGTTACCCAATTGCAGAAAAGTTCACGCTAAATTTTACAGTTCACTTCAAAGAGTCCAGAGATTACAGGAAATTTAACCATAAACACAAGATTTACACTGGGTCATTCACCCAAGCAGAGATTTCATCCCCTGCCATCCAAATTACTCTAGGGGCCTCTGTGAGAAAAGATAATATTGCAATGGCTATAAACACAACCATATTGAGCAACTACAGAGAATCACAGAAACACGGAACCTTACGGGCTGGAAGGGACCTTGAAAGACCATCTAGTCCAACCTCCCTGCCAGAGCAGAACCACCCAGAGTAGGTCACACAGGAACTTGTCGAGGTGGGTTTTGAATGTCTCCAGAGAAGGAGACTTCACAACCCATCTGGGCAGGCTGTTCCAGTGTCTCCATCACAGCATTTTTTCCTTGTATTTCTTTGGAACTTCTTATGTTCTAGCTTGTACCCATTGCCCCTTGCCCTGTCATTGGACATCACTGAGAACAGCCTGGCTCCATCTGCCTGATACCTGTCCTTTATGTATTTGTAAACATTAATGAGGTCACCCCTCAGTCTCTTCTTCTCCAAGCTAAAGAGCCCCAGCTCCCTCAGCTTTTCATCAGAGGGGAGATGTTCCACTCCCATCATCTTTGTGGCCCTGTGCTGAACTCTCTCCAGCAGCTCCCTGTCCTTTTGGAACTGAGGGGCCAGAACTGGACACAATATTCCAGATGTGGTCTCACAAGGGCAGAGTAGAGGGGGAGGAGAACCCTTCTCGATCTACTGCCCACAGTCCTCCTGTTACACCCCAGGATGCCATTGGCTTTCTTGGTGGTATGTCAGCCACACCCCTGAGGTCAGTATCATCAGCAAACTTGCTCACAGTTCCCTTATCAAGGTCATTAATGAGTATGTTGCACAGCACTAATCCCAGCACCAAGCCCTGAGGGACTCCACTAAATTCAGGCCTCCAACTTGTCATGGTTTAGCAAGGAGCAGCTTTTGCTTAGTAACAGGGGGAGCGGGTTGCAGTGAAGACCTGGTAAAGAGTTTTTGCACTCTCCCCTGGCTCCTGGGTTCAGACCCACCCCCGGCCTGGCTGGGCCAATCTGGCGCCTCTGCGATCACTATTTAGGGACGGGAATTTGAAGTGCTTGGCAGGAGGTGTAAGAGTGGTACAAGATGGAGGCGACCATGTGGACCCCACAGTCGGAGAAGGAGGAA
>WBNH01008181.1:467806-565563 GCA_013401255.1 Urocolius indicus
TGTTTTAGTTGGTATTAAATGATTTTCTGTTTTCTTCCCCAAGCCAAGTAGCCTGGTCTGGTTTGTCCTGCACCTTAAGCGGCAATTAAGCTCTCCCTGCCCTTTAGCAATCCTTAAGTCTTCGGTACTTGAGGCTAATCGTGGTCTTTTGTTCCCTGATGGGCCTAAACCAAGACACAACTAGACCCTGCCTTACTCATAACAACTGTCTGCCTTCATTCCATCAACCAGTTAACAATCCACGTCACTACTACCGAAAAGGATCCACTTTACTTCAGTCATAGAATCATAGAATGGCAGGGTTGGAAGGGACCTTTAGAGATCATCTAGTCCAACGCCCCTGCAGAAGCAGGTCCATCTAGATCAGGTCACATAGGAACGTGTCCAGGCGGATCTTAAAGACCTCCAAGGAAGGAGACTCCACAACCCCTCTGGTCCATTGATTTTATTTTATTTTTTAATGACCTACAAGAGAAATCCCAAATCTGTTACTGAAAGGTATTTGCTTCCATCTTAATTTACCTGCATACCTCTGTTTTGTCTTTTTCTCTCAATTTTTCTTTAAATCTTAAAATGTTTCTTTTGCTGATACACTCTTACGCTGATACCAGTCACCAGCAATATCTCTAATTCCATACTTAGCTATCTCTCTGTATACTATGTGTCTCTGATGGAATTTTGCTGTGGGGTGCTCATGTACAATTATTTGTACACTGAATATCTTCACAGATAGTACTTTCAAGGAAATAAAACTGTTCCACTCTTTAAATATACATAGTATTGTTCATGCCTGTAATTTAGCATTTCTTTGTTATTAAAACAAAATTCCTCTGAATAAAGCTAGAACAATCAGTGATTAAGAGTCTGTCTCCTCCTATCTCTATCATTAACTGAAATTCAGATGCATCAGCTAAAAAGCCAATAGCACCACAGAGAAATAGATAGTGTTACAGATGACTTACTATCAGTGATAGTGTTTGGAACACGAGAAAAAAAATGGTCACTTACAGGTATTTTATGAGACTAGAATTTTCCAAATAGCAGGTTTATGGGAAAAGGCAGCAGATAACTGGTTGCAAACCAAAATCTTCAGAGAGCAATCATTCATATCATGAGCACGTACATTTTATAACCAAGTCAAAGCTAAAGTGTTTACAGAAAATATGGATTGTCTGTGTTAAGTTTATTTATCCAGAAGACAGGCATGTGGAGAGCAAGGTTTAATAAAAGATACACATCCAGCATGGATGACTGTAAATACTTGTGTTACTCTCTTTTACGTGCAGATAAATGCTCTCAAATTCATTCACTTGCACAATGATATACTGTTCTCTTTGTTATGGATGCAAAGATGCGATTAAATTAATTTTTCAACTGCAAACAGATGCAACTAGGGGGTAACTCACTGACAGCTGCCATGCCTGACATCAAGCAGCTTAGTATACAATGATTGCCTCTGAAGCCAAGAGTTCTGTGTACAAACATATTCATGTAGACAGGCTGCCAAATATCAACCATCTGCTAGCACCTTCCCCTGAGCTAGCACAGGTTCAAAACACTCTGTGAAAGGAAAGAGTCTAAATACATCGTGCAATGATAGAATTGGAAATAAATATCCAACTTGATGTTTGGGTAGCAGATTGATACATCTGCAGTGCTGTCAATGCCACTGTGTTAAGTATTATCTAGACACAAAACAAAACTTTGAAATATCAAAATTATAAGATCTGAGAATATACGTAATTGCTGAAGCTATTCAGAGACTAACAACGTACGGGTCTGTGGTAAGATAATCTTAGTAAAAATCTCTGTTGTCCACAGATATCTAGGGTATGGCTGCAATGGAAACTACATACTGGTATTCAAGGAGAATATCCATTGACTAGAGAGTCCATACACACTTTTTTTCTCTGCAGATTCTGTGATTAAATGCAAACATCTGGACGATAATGTAAATTACAAGTCAAGCTAAGTAGATACAATAATTATATACATTTGCCTTCTCAGACATAAAAGCAATTCAGAGAAAATAGTCTATCATATGATCTAACTAAACGAGAAAAGAGACAAGTTATATCATTTAGTTTTCTCCTTATCTAAAGAAAAAACATTAATGAAGATGTAAGTTCTGGAAATATAATGCAAATACACTATTAATGGGAAAATCTCCTCTTTTAAAAAATGGTGCTACTAGAAAGAGCATTGAAGCTTTCTAAGGCAATACAGCAGCAACTACTGAACAGATCAGAGTACATTTAAACAAATCCAGATTAAGAAAACAAGAAGAAGAAAAAAATCTGTGCTTTCCATTCCTCTCTCAAAACATAACCTTATTTTAGAGCAGGACAGCAGGTTGTCCTCACATGACCTGTCCTCAAGTCAAGGCCATGGTGGCTATTATTATCTTACTTACAAAAGAGTTACCCATCTTACAAACACGTCTTAGGTGATACAAAATTGTTTCTTTTCAATTAAAGATACAGCAAAACTTCTTAACATCCATAGGTTCACAGGTATTTGAAGGAGATCCTTCAGCTTTCCAGAAAATTAACCCTACTACTTATTAGACTGGAATTCCACTAGACAGAATGCACTGACAATTTGAGTTAAAGTAAGAAAAAGCACAACTACAAGTTAACTGTCCTTGCAATTCTTGACCTTGTTCCTTTCATTACCGGCAGAGAACTATGAAGTTTTCAATGCCATGTTACATTCAGTCTTTGCATGTCTAACAATTTATTAGCTATTAACTTTTCCATTATCCATTCACTCAATTTCTCTTTTCTGACTGCCATTAACAGCAGAGACTATCTGCAGTCTATTTCCAGAACAATTATTTTACAGTTGGTAACTAAAACAAAGAAAAAACCCAACAACTTAATAAAGCATGTGTTTTAACATCCAAAATCAATTTGTACCTCATCTGTGTTGTAGATAATCTGCAGCCCTGAAGAGATCATCTCGACCAAATAGAGGAGAAACAACGACAGTGCATTTATCTGAAGTAATTAAAGACAGAAAGGAAAGTATCATTAACTTTATGTTTATTGGAGTCATATAAACAAACAAGCTAAATGTGATATTACTCACTATCAATGATCTCTTTGAAAAATATTATCCTAATCTACCAATATCACAGATATAATGACGTAGAAACAATCAATAGGAAGAAAGGCCACAAACAAGCATTGTCCCTTGACATGTCTGCTGCAGTATCACTTTTCTAGATTACTTGAAACTATGCCATTAAAACATTTCTGCTTAGGCATACTGCTTTGACCCATAGGCTATCACTTCAGTCACAAGCTGTTTCACATTTGCATTTATGACAATTTATTAGCAAGTAGAGCACCAAGAAGGCAAATAGTGTATTGAGCAGTACATGGCACATCTAAAAGGCAAATCACTTTATCCCTAACTGGAATTTCAGTGTTATCTACTGATAGAAATGTAATTACAATGTTCAGATATGATTATATTTGTGAAAAACTGGAGGGGGGGGTAGTTGTACGTAGCATTTATTATTAACAGTAATTACCTTCACCAGCTGCACAAATGAGTATCATAACATCAATTTATTAACAAATCAAAGAAAACTGCTTTTGTTGCACAGAATTCCAGTACAATAGAGAATTTGTACTTCAATAGCAAAATTAAGTTTATCACAATAACTTGCTTCAATGAGCTACAAAAACACAATCTCATATATGAAATTTAAAGTAACCATCTAGAACAAAAAATTAGATTCTTTTCTGAAACAGAAATTAAGAGTAAGGTCCAAATTCTAAAAATTCCAAAAGATTTAAAGACCACTGACTCCAATTTCACTACGCAATCTCAAAGGCATCAAGTACAGCAACATCAGGAGACCAACTATTTAATATAATCCATTCTTTCCAACTGAATCACCTCAGTTAACTGTTTTCTGTTGTCTCCACAGAGCTGAAAACCTTCTACTTTGAAAAAAAAAATGCTGATGACAGAAAAATGTGCACTTATATTTATGGGATGGGTTGTGTTGCTACAAAAAAAATAAGAGACTTTGAACAATCATACTGTGCTTTTCAGGTCTCAAACTTATTGACTATTCCTGCAAGTAAAATATGTGCTATTTCAGGAAGCTTCACATAGAAGTCCAAAATAGTAACTTAAGATGACTCCACAAATCACTTTTCTCAGAACATTTATTTTCTGAATCCAACACTGTAAATCCATTTACTGTACAAACATCTTAAGTGATGTCACCATGAAATTAAATAACTATCAGCCTACTGTCACTTCTGAATGGCTTCTCTGAACTACAAAGAGTACACACAGTGTTATGGAATGCAAAAGAACAAGGTTATGAATGTAAGAAAGGATCTGAAAGGTTAAGAGAAGGAGAAAAGAAACAAAGAGTAAATCAACACTTTGAAAAATGAAAGACAATAAAACACTCAATTATGCAATGAATCGGAGTACGAATTGCCACAAAAAATAGCAAAACACAGTTTGTAAAGAGCCAAAGCTGTTGACAGTGTACATTAAATCTTTACTATGAACGAAAATTGCTCAGACTTATGGAAAAATTAAGCTGTGAACATTAACAAAAAGATAATCTTCAATGTAAGCACTAGATCTTTCAGTTCACTGACTAGCCAACATTTTTTTCAGCAGTCATTTATTGACAGTCATCTCTGGGTTACAAAAAGAAGCAACTTCATGAACAACCAACCGTCTGCCTCGATGAGTCCCACAGTTATTTTAGTACCTTCTGACCAAAACATACCACTGACTTATATTTCAAAGCAGTCTTTTTCCCCAAAAGATGTAGAAGGAATCTCAGTTTTATCAACTACAGCACATCCATCATAAATCTCAGAGACAGCTGCAACATGTCAGAATAGAGACAACAATAACATTCTTTAAAATCATCCAAACTTCTAATTACACACATGTGCATATTTTACCTGAAGGTGACCATATTCTTTATGGGAGAAGACCTCATCACCAGTGTCTGCACTGAAAATAGAATGAAGACATCCAGATGGTCTGGGGTCTTGCTTAAATTGCTGAACCTAGTGGTTGATTAAATGTAAAAGTCAATAATTTCAGTATGTTTGGCAACCACAAATTCACTCTATAACTCAGATATTTCAAAATTTCTTGATATGGTCACTAGGTAGAACTTAAACCGAAAAAGGTTCCTGAAACTTACATTTCGGTTTGTGTGCCTAGAAGTGAAGGAAGTTAGGTGGTTAATGAAAATTATTTTTAATAATGCAGTTAAAATTTTGTCAGAGATATGAAACTAAAATCACACAGAACACAGACATTTAACTAACTCTAGAATTACTACTAACCACTACACAAAATTTATCCTCCATGTCTGAATTTTGATAAGGAGAAGCTCACAAGAGGACTACAGGTTGAATAAATTAAATGTATTATAATGTAATTACTCTCTTTCCTTATTCACTTTGGGTTGCTGCCCTTCTGAATTTGCATCATTATATCAAATAACACCAGAAAGTGGCTGCTAAAGAAACCAAGTAAAACAATCAAAATGATCACCTAGGTAAGGAAAGTAACTGCAAATGCAAAAACCAAGTTAACAATGCAAAGGCAACTCTCCAGCCTTAGGTCCATTTAAGCACTAAAAACACAACATCCCTGTCTTTCCAAATAGTCTTATGTTTAAGCAGGATAAAGGACTGTAAAAATGAATCCCAAGGAAGTTTCAAGTATACTCTGCAGTTTACTTCACAAAATGCTACTTTCTTCTATACTCTAAAAGAATTCTGTAACTTGACAATAATGAAGCAGTGGTTCTTAGCTGGGCTACAAACTAATACTGCAGGCCCTTTTGAATTTTATCTATACTTGGAAGTTATTTTTCACAGTTTAATTAATCCCTTAGAATTAAGGAAGTCCTTGTGTCCACACTACAGTGTTTTACCTTATCGGCCTGACGCATGTAGCAGTAGAGAATTCCTCTCATACACTTTATAGCAGAATGCTCCAGTTCATGAGTCCTTCCTTTGTCATCATCAATACGCCTGGGTAAGAGAGATAACTCATACAGTAAATTAGAAATGCATTAGGAGGAAAAATAAGAAATAAAGGAAATACTAGTGTTTTGGAATATTAAGTGTTTAACTAACACCGTTATATAGTTGTGCTTATGTTCATATCAATGTATTTATAGCCCTACTTGTCTTTCCTTAATAAAAAAACCTCAAATTTAGTTTATGCTGCAACTTAGACAAATGTTCCTATTCCAAAATTAAAAAATAAAAATCCTTGCTGATATTATAATATTGCAAGTCACTGTTCAGTGTTCCTTGAGATATGCAACACACAGAGAGTTCTCTCTTGAACTCTACAAAATATCCACCATTCATAACCATGCAGTCACTTTCCTGATGATGTCGATAAGCTAACCAGGTGTATGGTCCTTAACTGCATAACAGAAAAAATGTACCATGGCATAGATGTGAGCTGAGAAGTTATTCACCTGTAAGCAAGGGCTAACGCCCAGGCACAAGCAGCACAGTAAAGATTGTCATGTACTTTTGCCTTTCTGTTATCCCCATATGTCTTCGTGGGAAACAGACCTGTGGTTGGGCTTTGATGAACCAGCAATGTTGCCTTAACTAGGAAAAAAGAAAATTGGCTTTAATAATACCATTTCTTACAGTTTCTACACAGACTTTCAGGAATAAATCAAGATGAGCATGCAGAACATTAAACTGAAGAGAAAAAAGGTAAGGAGAAATCCACATTAAAAATTTCATTAAGTGGTCTTTGTGTCAAATGAGACCTTTTTACAACACCAAAACACCAGCATTCAAAACTGTTTATATGGCTCTGTTCTAGCACAACCATTCTCTAGAATCTCTACAGTACAATTCTACAGTAATTTCTGTTTCATCGATAAAAAAAAGAGGGGAGGGGTACAAGGCTAGAGCGTGTCAACTGACTTCCCCAAATAATTTAAGTACTTAAACTCTGCAGAACTCTACATTTATAACAATTAATTTTTAAACTTAGGCCAGATGATTGCATCAGCCTTTTTTAAAAAGGAATGGAATGAGTAAGTAAGGAGAAAGGACAACACAATTATTTAATGCAGAACCTTGACATAAAAATAGAAATAGACACAAATTCTCAGGCTGTCAAAACTGAATTAGGAAAAAACCTATTACGTTAACTCTTTCTGTACTTTAATAGTTCACATTTTGTGAATGTTTTTTCTAAAATTGCGTAACATCCAGCTTGCTCCAAGATTGAAACTGGCTTTAATGTCCTTGAACATGACCCTTCTAACAATAGCCTGTCCATTATAAGACAAGAAAGCATTTTTTTTTCCAGAATCTTATCAAGCATCAATTTTTAAAAGCCTCTTTATTGTCTATGTATTAGAAATTAAGTATTTTAAGTGAAAATTACAAGTGTTTATGACTTTTTGCATTATATACTTCAGTGACTTAATACCTTACATGAAGAACTTTGATAAAATGTTACCTGAAAAAGTCAATATAGATTATTCTAAAATGATTCAATAGCAAACTTTTACTGAGGTGGTACACTGCTTGCAACATAAGTGCCTGACAGGAAAATAGCAAGCACCACCATAGGTGTGCTGCTGCCAAGTGTTAAAAGGAAATTGAACAGTCATCATCTCTCTAAGAAAGAGAAAAGCAATGCATCCACAAAAAGGTACACATCTATGGATAGACAAGTCACAGATTTAATTTCAAAAAGCTATTTGAATGCTGTCTCATCCTGCATTTTTAGAGTGATGGAAAAATTGTTGACTATTCTACACCCTTGCCTAACACTTGAATTTTAAACAGTCTATTGCACAGCCATTAAAAAGCCTCGATCTTAGAGTTCAGCTAGATTTTATTATAAAACATCCCCCAAAACAGACAAAACAATCCATTGTTTCTTTGACATGTATGTTTTTGGCTTAAAATACTCTCCTAATTAAAAGAAGAACACTGAGGTTAGCTTAACATATTAGCTAACAGTTAAACTTTGGGCACAAGAATACATCATGGCATCATTAATAACTAACATTAACTTCTCACTGATCTGTCGAACTGTTATAAGTACTACAAGAAAACTTTTTTCTCCTTTAAGTGTTTCCTCAGCCATGTCTGGCTAAAGCCACTGTACTAAGCTAGCACTTTTTCCAAAATAATTCCAAATTCAGTCTTACAGCTGGACTAGATGTTCAATATCAATTTTCATTATCAGGAAGTAGTGGAACTCAGCCCTCTAGTTTTTGCACCTTTCAAACTCCCAGCAAAAATTTAGGAAATTATCCTCAAGTAGAATTACATAACAATGGTATTGAACATGCCAGTATCTACGGTAATTCATATCTGGTTTGGTTCAAGCATCAAAATCTGTCAACAGATTACCCTTACCCCTCCCCATTCAAGACAATCAGGTGCAACTCAGCGTGTATTCTATCATTTGACAAATGCAGGTGATAATTTCCAACACTACCTAAAGGTCATAATTTTCAAGAAATGCAAGAAATATACTGTATGAGGAATTGCAATGACAGAATCTTTTTTCTCCCAGAAAATAACAGCCCTTATTTAAAGTCTTACCTAAAGACACAGTTCATCATCATCATAACCAGAACTGTAAATATTTTAGTAAGTTACATTGAAGTTCTCTCATGGTAGGAACAATTATTAACTTACCAATTCTGTAATAATGATCTAATTTATCCCACAGACTTCCCTCCTCTGGTTTTAGAAAGTGAATACTTTTAAGTGGTTCATAAATTGAACCTAAAAAAAGAGAAAACATAAAAGCAAGATTAGAATTAGTTTCATAATTAGGGTATTGCTAAAAATTACAAATTTCAATTGAAACAATAGCAACAACAAAGGTGTAATTTCTCTAATAACAGAGAACAGATTTCTGTACACATTTTTATACAGTACCTGTCCACACAAACAAGACCTTCATGTAGACCTTCAATGCCTTGTGGATATCAACGACTGCAACTGCCACATTAATGTATCATTTCATTATTTAAGATAGCCTATTAAACGTTAAGAATTTTCTAGGAGCATTTTCTTTTAAGTATGCTACAGAAAGAATTCCTAAAGGTATGTAGAAAAAGAGAGAGAAAAGTGACAAAAATAGCACAAATTTAACTATTATTTCACTACTTGCTTTCTTAAATGGAGAATATATACAGCATTACTGATGTTTTCCCTACCCTACCTTTCATTCATCTGAATAAGCCTAGCTGATTTCACATTTTGAATCCAAAAAAGAGTTAACTTGTTCTCACATACTACCAAAGCTTAAACAACCTATCCAAGAGCTCAAGTCCCCTAATTACGTATATTCCAGAGAAATATAATGCTCTCAATCCACATTTTTCCTTCTCAGTGTCCCACACATTTGACTGCTTCCCTATTTGCACCTGAAAAGTCCATTTTTCTGATAGCTGAAATGAGCTACTTATCAGAAAGACACAATTTCTTTAAAATTACTAGGGTAAAACCATTCTCAGCTTCTAATTTAGGAGTAACATACTGCTCTCCTTCCCCAAATGACTTTGGCTTTGTTCAGTGTTCTGGATGGCAAGATCTCCCACAGAGCCATTTGATAACAGGAAGAATAAGCATTTCCCCTTTCCGGACTGCACACTGTCCTGAACTGCTTAGAGAAATTCTCTGCCAGGGAAACCCAGCCAGCCAAGCTGCTCTGGCAGGATGCAGCGAGTGCTCCTATTCAAGTTGCCTGTTTCACACTCCTAGCACATATCCAAGCTTTAGACAGGAGATTGTCCATATACAGGACGAACAGTGAACGAAAGAGATTTAATCAAGTCCTTTGGTGAAGAGATTGGAAAAATGTTTCTTGCCCCTCAACATCTCAATCTTCAACCCCCAAATTACCATTAATTTTGCTTTGCAATCATGGCAATTAAAAAAAAAAAGAAATTCCACTCCTCCCCGAGCATATTCCCATGGGTTTAGTGTGCATGGATTCTCTGGTGATGTTTACCAACAGGTCTGAGCTTCCCCTACAGCCTTACCTTTCTTTCCTGGGGGAGGTTAAGTTACAGATGGAACGTGTACATGGGGAAAAGGCCTGAGAGGGAGGCATCAAGAGCACAACTTATTTGAGTTGCCTAAAACCCAAAGCTAAAAAAAATTAAGGTGCTCTGTAATGGAAAAGAAAAACTTGTAACGTGTTGCAGCTCTTGTATTTTCTGTTTAAAAAGCAACATTCTCAATTAGTTTTAATCAATTTTTCACAGCAATTTTATTTTTCTACTTTTTGGCAAGGAATCCCTGTCTGTGGGAAGATTTGTAATTTATCTTGCTGTTCTATTGAGTTACCTACAAGTCAAAAAACAACCAGTAACCTGCAGTAACTGTCATTTTACAAGGTGATTCAGTGAAAGCAGGGCAGAACGTGCACAGAAAAAAAAATCTTCAGTATGTCACATATTGTATAAAGAGCAATTTATGAGAAAGATACACTTACTAGATTTTCAAAGGCAAAATATTCTCACTCTAAAGATTTAACTGTATAACACATAGACAGTACATTGCTCTTTGTGTGTGAAGTAGGTTCAGAAGGTCTCTTTCTTGTAGATTGTTAATCTCAGTACTGCACCGTGAAAAAAAACAGCTGAGTCTTCAGAAGCGCACACACACACACACACACAAGTCAAAAGTTTCTAAAATAAAACTGTTCCAATTCACATACTCACCAGAGAATCTGTGACCCTCTGTGGCCAACAGAGAAACAAAATTCAGTTATCATAAACAGAAAGCACATTCTATTTCAGAGCACTTTCAACTTTGTGCAGAAAGACAACTGAACAGAACAGACAAAGAAAATGTGAAAGCACCACCATCTACAAATTATCTTCTTTTAGTTGTTCGAAACTTTACAAACAAAAATAAATTAAACCAGAGTAGGCTGTTGATGAAACAAACAAGTTGAATTCAAAGTTCAAGAAAACTGGCACAAAGTAAAGTTTTATGCTTTGAAAATATTCCTTACAATTACAAGTAGAAGAATTGTGTAAAGGAACACCCAAAATAAAAATTTTCCACATACTCTTCATTAATTTCTCATTAGAGTCTATATAGATTACGTTTAACTTGGGTGTCTACAGCATTCTGCTGGAAAAAATGCTGTGATAACTTATGTTTCATTAATATCACAATCTAATCCAAAGCAAGAAACAGGGCAAATGTGAAGCTAGCTGATCCTTCCATGTGGTTGTGTAGTGAGACCAGAAGCCAGTGGAAGCTATTTTTAGGATAGCTAAAAACAGCCCATCTATACTCTTTTCCAAAATCTACTTAGTCATTCATTTCAGCCAGACAAAAACCTGCCATAGAAAGCAATTCTCAATTACATATATAATTAGGGGTTTCAAACTAAAACTAATTGACTAGCAAGACTGCAACACTCCAATGTAAGAGGACGACATATCCAAATGGCACCTTGAGTTCTCAGTTTGTACACTGGCATTCGCAAGAAAACAGACTGAAGGCATTAATTTCAAATATTTTTTCATAAACATATAATTTAATTGCACAGTCTGAGTTTTATTTTTAGTGTGTTTTTAGCTGTGTATAGGTGTAACAATCCTATACAAAATTTAATGAGGGTGGTTCAGATTTTCCTCCACAAGGAATGAAGTATGCCCATTATTTCCTTACATCAGAAGTGGATTGCTACAAGTCAGTAACTACTTCAAAATCACTACATAGATAGGAAACCCAACTGTTGCTTCCTGCATTAATATACGTTTAACATCTGACAAGAGAGCACTCAAAGTCTTTATCTCAAGTAAAATTAAATCCCTATTTGTGTTTAGATATTGCACTGATTACACTACTTCCATATTTTGAATGAAAATTAATCCCTTTTCATTCCCTGCTACTTCTTTCCACAAATTTCAGAATAATTTCACCATTGCTCAAATTAAAGAATTACCAAAAAGGATACCCATTTCCTTTCACAGCACTAGACAACAGGAAGAACTCCAAACCAGCCCAACATCTGATCACAGATACCAATTACTAGCGTAGAACTAAAGCAACAAACAAATAAGATATTTCTGACTTAGCTAAGATATGAAAATGATAAGAAAACATTATCTTGTAGATGAAACTCAAATGCACAACGGTTCAGGAAAAATTTCCAATTTAATTGTCTCTTCTAAGTATAATACAAAACTGAAGGAAATTAAGGGAAACTCTCTGAGGTAAGCTATTAGCAGTGTAAATAGTTATGAATATGTAACCTCTGGAGGCTGAGAATATGATGTCATTCTGATGTTAAAGTACTTTTCCATCCACTTCATTTTTACTCCAGTTATACTTGAGATTAGCGTTAATTGCTCTTCAGAGAAGAGCTATAAGCTGCCTAGATGTTTAGACTCAAAAGCTATGGACAATATTTTGCATCCCTGCTCCCAAGTTTGTATACACAACAGCTTTGAACATCTACAAATGCATGAAGATAGCAGCAAGTGCAAATATTAAAGAAAAACAGGCATCAGAATAGAATCCTGGACCTAATCTATAGATAAACAAGGATTGATTACTCAAATTTTCCAAAGCATAGAATTAAAGCAAAACCAAAAACCCAACAAATGCACACATCCCTGAAGTTTAATCATAAACAAATGGAAGCAATAGAGCAAGAATTTTATTTCCAACCTTTCACGTGCCAGAAAAACTAACAAAAATGTTTACTTGCACAATTAAACCTGCACAGATCAAACAAAAAAAAACAACCAACAATACCAGATTTCTTTTCAGATTTGATGAGAATAAAAACCGACCACAGTCCTTTAATGCAATATTTGTTCTGGATGTAATCCAACACTTGAGACATGAACAAGTTCTGGATCACATATCACTGTCACTTTCATTATTCTACATTAGTATTGGCAACAACATCTTCATATTACAGAAGTCATTGGGACCAAAGAGGATTTTATTTCTTCACATAGTAAAGTTAAAGAAATAATATCATATGAAGAAATCATGTCATCCCAACATCACATTTCCTTTCCCTTCAGACTTGTTCTGCAATCTCTCCTGAGCTAATAGAGTACTGGAGAGAAACATTGTTGGATATTTTACAGTTTATTCTAATAGCAGTTTGCCATGAAATACATCTGCTTTTAAGTTCAAACCCATGGAGTCAAGCAAAGTGATACCAGAAAATAATTTTCAGATCCATTCCCACTGGAATGAAAATTCCCATCTCACATATATCTCACATGTGTTCTCTGGTTCAATGAGCCAATCTGGCTGCTGCAGGTGGGGATTTTTCATCACTGCATAAAAGAGGAAACTGATCTCACAGTCGACCCTACTTTGAACAAGAGGCTGGAGTAGATGGTCTCCTAACATCCCTTCAAAACTGAACTGTTCTATAATTCAATGAACACATGGTAAAGTAAGCCCAGGAGAGGGGCTGGAGGAGGAAGAAGAAAAAGATATTAACGTATTTATCTATCTATTACATTAGGAGTAAACACAAGGTACAAAGTGTTACCTAAGCTGAGCGATTATAACAATACAGGTAAAAAATGAGTTAGCTTCTGTAATAGTCTAATTTAGATAGTTTTGAAGGGAAAAATCTTCTCAACTATCATTTATCAAGAAAAACAATGTTTTAGATTTTGCACATAATTCAATTAGAATTCTATGGAAAAAGAAAAACATGTACCAATTTATATTGTCCTTTCTCTATTTCCTAATCATTTGAAGTGATTCCTCTCTACAATATATTTAACAGCAATTACTGATTTCAGGATTTACAGTAATTAACAACACACAGAAGCTATTGAACACCAGAAATAAAACATTGATCATCGTGCCAGTATAAAAGAGCTTCACACAACCAAAAAACACAAAAATGCCAACATGTATTACACAAGCCTTGTAAATGCTACAGGTAAGGCAAGAAATCATTCAGGAAATTCAAGGCAGTCATTGCTGTTTCTCAGAACTCAAAACAATGTCTCTTGGAACTACTAAAAATGTTTATTTTGTCTCATTACAGAAACATCAAATATCAATATAATCATTAGGAAAAAGTAAGTTTTTTAATTACAATGTCAACACTTCACATGTCCTTTGACACTACAAGAAGCAAAATGATAATGCCGTGGGCAGGGCAGAGTAGTTAAGTGGCAGTTGTCTCAAGAGACAATCAAAATACCCTTACCTGGTTACTCCCATTAGCATTTGTACTGCTGCTGTGTTTCCAACACAGACTAAACAGAGTTCTATACAGTTCCCTCCAGATCTGCTGCTTCACATAGGGACACATTTCACAGAATCACAGGATAGTAGGAGTTGGAAGGGACCTTTAGAGATCATCCAGTCCAACCCTCCCGCTAAAGCAGGCCCCACCTAGATCAGGTCATACAGTTCCAGTCAAACTCTTAAAAATATATTGAGTTAAATCAGTGACAATCTTCATATAGTCTGGCTTCCATTGTACTTAAAGAGAAGCTATGCCAGAGGACTTTGTTTTGCTTTCACCTAATTCCCAAAAGTTAAGCTTTGGAACAATAAGCAGTCGCTTATTGGAAATGTTACTGTTTTTCTCTAAACCAATCACGTTGGGGTTTTTAAAAAGTTAATCCTAAAGACCATTCTTAGTGCACTTTCACGTGACCATCATATTAGAAATTTCAGTTCAGAGATTATTACACTGACAAATGTAAGAACACAAAACACAAGCAAAATACAAAGATATGAACAGTAGATTTCAATCTAAGCAGATTGGAGTTTCTAGCAGTTTTCAGCAAAACAGCTCAAATTTTTAAGTTCTTCTGTACAGGGCTGAAAAACTGCTAGCACAGAACACTGCATGAAACACAAAACACACAATTATTTTTTCTTGAGTTAAATAGCCACAAACAAAAACAAAACACAGAACGGCACACTTACCAAATTTTAAATAAGCATGCGCAGAAGAGGTTCTGTCATCATCCAAATTGGCCATTTCAAATTGGTGCAGCTAATCACAAACGTCTCAGGCTAAGCTACAGTAATTTTTAAAACTGTTTAGTAATTGTTAAAGGCAACCAGCATTAAATTACATGAAAGCAATGTTAGTGGAGTTATTAACATGACAAGAGTGCACAGCACAAAGGGTAGTAAAGTTTCACTATATTTTCTCTCTCCCTTTTCTACGCTAATAATTGGTTTTACTTCACTTTTACTTCCTTAAAACTTATCTGAGTAAAACAGTACAGTCTACACAAAGCCCACCTTTTGAACATTAGACAGGAGCTTTGTTAATCAACAGGATTTGCCATTAACACCAAAGAGTGATTAATAAAATGTTTTATATATTTTGAGATTTAATAAAAATATTGACTTAACTACTGCATATAAAAGTTGCAATAGTAAGCAAAAGGAACTAAAATTCTGCTTATGCATAGTGTTGCTTTTATCCCACGTGGAACTTAAAGTAAGATGTTTCTTACAGTTTTATATATTGCTTATGATACTGAATATCGATTATTTGAAGCAGAATATCTTCCAGTTTGGAATAAAAATAATAAAATACTGTTTGTAACTATGACAAGCTTTTCCAAATCTTTAAAGTTAAGTAACCAAAATTTCAGGGGTTGTAGACCGGGCAACTACTAAATGTCTTTATAATCGGCTCCTAAGTAGTAATTGTCATAGGAGCAATGAAAGAAACAGTACTCTGTTGCTCAAGGAAGGGAAAGAAAAAAATCTCAAGAAAATTGGGTTTTAATGGAAAAAATGTAATTCATAATTTAGTATACATAAAGATATGGATTTCCTTCTACAGGACAGAGTCTTCAGTGATACTTTCCTCTCAGCTAGAAAACATGAATCACTTTGTACATTTCATGCACCTGTTTCTATGCTCCATGTTTACTCTATCTTACTCCAAGCAGAATACAAACAAAACAGTACAAAAACAAACAGTACTGTTTGTAAATTGGGACTCTGGAGCATAGACCTCAGCCAATTCAGGCCAATACAGGTGAGTTTCAGCCACTTTCTGTCCTATACCAAACATGTCTATTTCTGACAGGGCCAGAAAGGAAGTACAAAAACTATGAAGTTACACAAATTTCAACATAGTTATAAAGATGTAGGAGTAAATTTGACAAACAAGAGCACAATTTTCATTTTTTTAATAAGAATTTTACCTGAAAGATTACATACAAAGTTTGGATTTCAATTCAACTCTTTTATCGGAAAACACTTCCAACTAAAATCATTTTTATTTCTTGAGTATAGAAATTTCCTCACTTGCTCTAGAAATTACAAAATCTCTACAAAGAGGAAAAGAAGAGAACTACAATTAATCCATCATTGTCACAGAAGACACTTGTTCAATGGATAAAAAAGTAGAAGGTAGCAGCAAATATGAAAAATCGAAACATTTAAAATCATCCAACTGCCTTCTGCAGCGACAGGGCCTGAATCTGCAGGGAAATCCCAAAGTCAGCATGCTGCCTTGTGACTCGGGATTCACATCCTCCAAACACGCAAGTTCCAGACTTCATTTTGTAGAGCTCTAGGGCTAAGTTTGCAAATCAATTCACACTATCATAATTTGCCACAAAGTAATAACTCATTTACTATACAGTCTTAATCGTGGTATTGCGCAAATACTATACATAAGCAGAATTTTTTTAAAGCCATACGAATCAAATCAGTCTTTAATCGATCAAGTCTCTTTATGAGAGCCCTCATAAAGCATCATTACGTTTTCACACTGTCTGATCAGTTATTATTGCAACAGAGCCAATCAAATGTGCAAATAAGGACTGAGTTTTACAAGCGCTTATAACACATAAAGAAATACCAAAGGGACCATTTGGAAAATTATTTCCTTTAGAAGATGAACCATGACAGCTCTACTAGGCCTGTATTTTTGGTTTTTTAAAAAACGATTTTAAAAGCGGGTTTTTTGAACTTTGGAAACTCAAGCCCACTTGATAAATACCACCATTTGGGCCAGAAAGCAGCTGGCACACAGTCTAAGTCCAAGAGAAGAAATTCTCTTAAAAAGAAAAGAAACTTTCTCTAAGGGAAAGCTGGCAAAAGCCAGCACTTTCCTGCAAGCGCCTGCAGCCCTGTAACACTGATCTGTCCGGCAGCCGGACAGAACTGCGGGCTGCGATACCGCCTCAGCAGCTCCCTTGACAGCCCTGCTGCCAGATGACAGCTGTAAATCATCGGACGGCCCCCCGCGCTGGAGCCCCGCACCGAGGCCCCGGGCCCGGGCCGCCCTCAGGGCTGCTGCGGCGGGACGGCCGCGGCGCGGGCGGGCACGGCCTCCCCAGCCCCGGGCGCGCGGCGGGGCCGGCGGCAAGAGCTCGCGGCGGGGCAAAGGGCGGGAGAGGAGAGCGGGGACAGGGCAGTTAGTGAGGAAGGGCAGAGGCGCTGGCGAGGACAGGCAGCCTCGGAGCTCCTCTCGGCCAGCCAAGAGGTCAGACCTGAACGTTTAGTGCGCGCCCGCAGCTCCAGCATCTTCCAGCTCACGTCAGCCATATGGGCCGCCCCCGAGGCCGCTTCTGCCGCCGCCATCCCGACGAGGACGCGCCGCCGCCGGCCGCCGCCGCCGCGCTCTGACCGGTGGGGCTGCCCTCAGCGGCCGCCGACCGCCGCCTGGTCGCCCCCGCCAGCCGTAAAGCCGCGCGCTGTCGCAAAGGCGCCGGGTCAGTCCCGGAAGCGAGCCGCCGGCGGCGGCGGNGGCGGCGCCCGCCCGGGCCCTGCAGAACGTCACGGCGCAGCTCTTCGGGACGGAGGCCTACGGGACCTTAGCGGCTTTCGGCGACTTCAACTCGGACAAGCAGACGGACCTGTTCGTGCTGCGAGGCGGTGAGTGCGCCGGGGGCGGGAGCGCGGCCGCCGTCGGTGTGGCGGAGCGCGGGAGCGCGGCCGGCTGCATGCCCGCGGGCCTGCCAGGAGTCCCCGCTTAGCGCTTCGCAGCTTTGCCCCGCCGGCGCTGGCAGCGCCTGCCGCGGAGGTGCGGTTCCGCGTACGCGGGACCGGAGCGAGTGGACGGCCGCGAAGGGCCTCGGTGTGGCACCTGCGCGGGCCTCGGAGGTGCCGTTTTGCCTCCTCGGAGGGTGCTTTTGGAGAGGCACTGGTTGCTGGTTTGACAGATGCTTCCTCGGTTCGCGGTGGGCAGGGAAAGCTTCTCCCGGTCTTCCAGCGCGGAGCAGGGAGTTGGACGCGGTGGTACCCTGTGGTCCCGTGAATTGGTCCCAATAGCTGCTGGTTCTTTACGTGGTCATTGAAAGTGGTGTTCAATAAAATGGTTTTTAAGTCTAAAATGGATATTTCATAAAATCATAGAATGGTGGGGGGTGGAAGGGACCTTAGAGATCATCTAGTCCAACAGCCCTGCTAAAGCAGATCCGCCTAGGTCAGGTCACACAGGAACACATCCAGGCAGGTATTTGCCGTCCTCCTGAGATACTTTCTACATGGGCACCAGATATTTGCAACTTGCTCTAAAATATGGCTTTGTATGTAGCAAGAAATACTCCTCCTAAAGTCGAACTTGTGTTTGTGAAATAATCTAAAGACTTTGTCCTACAGAGTGGATGGTCACAAATTGGTTATTTTGCTCCTATTTTCACAATGTTTTGGAAAACAGAGATGACCATTTCACAGTTGTAAATAGGATAAATGTACATTATCCTGCCTTGAACATTACGTTAAAGGGGAAGGTTAGAGAAACTTGTTCCACACAGCTGTCATGTGCCATGAGTTTCTGTTTAGCCTTCAAATATGGGGGGATCCCAAATCAGAGCTAATCTGTGGTCGAGGTGATTTGTGGATGTTTATCTTGGATTATTTTTACTTGCTTGAAGCTACACATTAAGATAATAAATTTGTTCTCAAATACACCTTTTTTATTCCTTCCGTCTCAGAAATATTGCTATAAGTACCTTCAGTAAAGCATAAGGGAACTTTCCATTTAGTTGAGATATTTAAATACATGCCTTCTTGAAAATGCTTCACAGGCTCATCTTACTGTAAAGATGCACCAAAATAGTATCTTTTAATATCATGATAAGATATATGTTTTTTTTTTTACTTTCTTATCTTCCAGATGAATGCACACACCAAACAGGACTTGCAGCTTCTTCTTTGCTCTGGCACAGTGGCTCTTGCTGTAGTTTCGTATTTACACTTGCAGTAATAATCAGCCTGAAGTAACCTATGGGAATAATTTCAGGCTTCACAGAAAGTAACTTGAAAAAATGTACAGAATACCTTCAAAACAAAAACTAATAGCGAATTCTAAATAGTAGTCAGTACTACATTCTAAATGGTAGTCAGTACAACAGCCCTGAAAAAGCAGCATTTCAGATGATAGGAGTCTTTGAGGAACAGTGATCTGGTAAAGAAGCCCAGTCCTAATCATCCTGAACCTTAGTAAGGAAATAAGGATGAAGTCTTGAGCCTTGTGCTGGGTTTATATTCCTGTTCTGATCTTTTAATTACTTCAATTGAATGAAAATATTGTTCCATGTACTCAGCTACATAAAAGAAAAACTAGTTTGTACTCAGAGCTTTGTAAGAGAGGGCTCAACGTAAGAGGTAATTTAGATCCAGAAGTGTTCTGTTTTCAAGAACAATACAAAACTATCAGTGGACTCTTAGTTTAGTCAGTTTTTGAAACTGAAGATATCACATAATGCTAAGAGTTGGAAGGGAACTTTTGAGATCACCTAGTCCAACCTCCTTGCCGAGGCAGGTCCACCCAGATCAGGTCGCACAGGAACGCGTCCAGGCAGGTTTTGAAAACCCCCACCCTCTCTGGGCAGCCTGTGCCAGGGCTCCCTCACATCAACAATGAAATAGTTTTAAATTATGTTTAAATGGAACTTCTTGTATTCCAGCTTCTTTCCATTACCTCTTGTCCTGTCATCAGATACAACAGAAAAAAGTGTTGCCCCAATCTGCTGACACCCACCATTTAGATATTTGTAAACATTAATGAGATCCTCCCTCAGTCTCCTCTGGACTAAACAGCCCCAGTTCCCACAGCCTTTCCTCATAAGGAAGAGGTTCCAGTCCCCTGATCATCTTAGTGGCCTTGTACTGGACTCTCTCCAGAACTTTTCTGTCGCTCTTAAGGTAAAGAGCTCAGAACTGGGCACAGGACTCCAGATGAGGCTTCACCAGAGTAGAGGGAGGACAACTTCCCTTGACACTCTTCTTGATGCATCTGAGGATGCCATTGGCCTTTTTGGCCACGAGGGCACATTGCTGGCTCATGGTTTGTTATCAACCAACATTCCTAGGTCTCTTTCTGCAGAGCTGCTGTCCAGCAAGGCACCCTCAGCCTGTGCTGGTGCTTGGGGTTGTTCCTCCCCAGGTGCAGGACTCTGCATTTGTCCTTGTTCAACCTCATGAGATTCTTCTCTGCCCAACTCTTACAAATAAATGGAAGTGTGCATACATTTAATGTTTTGTAAGTCTATGCACAAAGCAGGGATGAGCGAGAAAGCTCTTGCTGTTTGCTTGTTCCACCTTCTAGTTGTGTTTGATTCCTCTTCTAATAGTTCAGGGCAGTGAGTGATCATTCCCCTATTCACCTTCAGCATTTGAATGGAGAATTTTAAAGACTCCTGTGCTGTCCTCACTCAGATGTTCAGATTGCAGGCATCTAATCTACATAATTGGTGTTTGTATGGAAACTGATCCTGGTGTTCACACCCTCCTATGTACTGGTTTGTTTTGGTTTTATTTTTTCTGTCTTATTTTCTCAAAAAGGGTTCGTAAGAACTGCAAACAGTGTCTAGGATGTCAGTGCTGTGGATTGATGCTCATCTGTTTATCTAATCTGTGCATTGTGTTCATCTAATAATTAGTCAGTTTGTTTTGACTATTGATGAGCACTGAGCTGAAATTTTCATAAATCCATCTTTAGTGACCATAAAAATCTCATTTCTGAGTGGTATAATCGACTTGGAGCCTGGGATGTGTAAAAACACATTTGCTGCCTCATCATCATCATTACTTTGTCACATAGATGATAAAAAGGCAGGTGAAAGTCTACAGTGTGAAATAGGAATTACGAGTTTTAGCAGTCAACTCACAGCTTTATTATTGAAAGCTTCCCTCACCAGCAGGCTTCTTCACCTTGCTGTGTGCCAACATTTCCAGTCATCTGTGAATGTGTAGTGCTACCCAGGCTTTATTAGCTTGCCAGATGGGACTGCACTAGTCACCCCTATCCATTTTGAAAAGGTTTGTTTTAATTTACTCGTTTGTTGGCATATTCTTCTTGGCAATTACCTTTATGGCAGTTATCTCTTTTTTTTTTTTTTTTTTCCCCCCATAGCCAGGAAGCTTGTGTTCTGCTATTTCACAGCTGTGAACTTTGCACCAGAAAGATGCTCTTGAAGTATACTGTGGTAGCTCAAGTTTGGAGCCATAATTTTCAGTTAGGTGACGTAGTTCTTCCAGTTTGGGATACAAGTGAGTTTCTTGGAGAGTGCAGAAAACAATGTAATGGATTTGAAGAGTTGTTTTTCTTTAGCTGATTGTACTTGCAGTAAAGTAAGTGTGTTGTGGTTTACTGACTGACAATGCATGTCATCCTTCAGGTTAAAAGTTTTGGTTTTCTTCCTTGAATTTCAATTATTTGTGCAACAGAAAAGATGGGCTTTTACAAGTAAATTACAGGGGCTTGTCTCATTGTCCCTAAACAGGAAAATGCTGCAGAGAACCAGGTTACTTCTGTGTGTGTGTTTTTGTCAGCCAACTGGGGAAAGCAGTGTCAGATCCTACTCAGTCAGAGGAGGTATTAAAATAATTCATGTGAGTTAGTTTGTCAGCTTTAACTACTTGTCTGGAACAGGTCTGTTAATTTTCCAAGGGTAATGTTTTATTTTAAGCAACTAAAGGTCTAACACTAAGCACCAAAGAAGATTCTTGATATTAGCATTCCCTTGAGATGCAGTTTAGATTTAGAGATTGTAATGAGAAAGTGTTCCTCTGTTTTCCTTTTGAATGAGGACAAAGTAGCTCCTCAAAGTTCTCAAGGTTTTTGCTACTGTGAGCAATGGCTATTTGTGGCATAGTTTTTTAAAAGTTGTTTTCACGTATAAACCATTCAGTATTCTCTTTTACTCACAGTCTTACTTGCTTTTGCAGGAAATGAATTGATCATCTTTTTGGCTGACCAAAAGGAACCCTACTTTAAGCCCCGTGTTAAGTTACCAATGAAGTAAGTATTGATATTCAAGGACTGAACTATTGACGTGGCCAATTTTTTATGAAAGTGCATCTCTGTGGCCAGTGGCAACTTAACTAGAACTGTGATGTTAGCAGTTTGTGATGTTCAAGGTGCCCTCAGAGTTCCAGTTCTTTGATCAGTTTCCTGAATAATTTTTTGATACATTGTCATGTTTATTTGTTTGGATTTTGTGGGTCAGGTGTCAGAACTTGTGGAGGTGAGTTTTGACATTCATATTGTTAAGAATTAGTTGTGACTTCGCACTCCCTTAGGGAGTTTCTATGCTTTTTGGTTTTTTGTCTTCTAACTAGTATTAAAAATACTCATCTCTTGGAATATTTTTGCAGTTAACTTATTCTTTTAGGACTTTATTTCCTAGTAAAACAAACTATTATTCCATATCTTAGCTGAAGTCTTTTTGGCATGTAATATTGATCTCTGTCCCAAGATGTATTTTCAGAGAAATTGCAGTTGCTGTAGTTATTAATGGAATCCAGCCAATATCATCTGCTTTAGAAAGAGATATAGAGAAGGGTGATCTGGCATTTCTGTGTAGAGGCCTATTTCTTTCAAAAGTTTCATGTGGCTTTTAAAAAAGCATAAATTTTTAATAAATGTAAACCAATCTGTGTGTTTATGTACATATGTATAGTTTTAACCATAATAGTATTGCAGGATGTGTTACAGCTTATGAATAATGCTTATTAATAGTATTATGTCTATTAGAGGTTAAGGTGCTGTTACAGCTCAGCTTCTGTAGTTCTATGACTTTTTATTTTTCCTTGTTCTGTCCTAATTTTTGTAGTGCATTATAAATGATCTGGTTTAAATTCTTAACAGAATGATCCATGTTTGTGTGTGTAAAGCAGAGCCTCTAATTAGGTAACCAAGTAAAAAAAGATAGAAGGAGCAAACAAATGTAGGCAGGAGTGCTAAGACATGGCAGAAGACAGGAGATGATGTCTTCAAAAAGAAGCATTTTGGAGACTGGTTCTGCAGTAAAGCAAGGGATTTAATGAAGTCTAGATAGCATTAACAAAGAGGAAATGGCTGAAGAATGCCCATTAGCTGAAGTTTAGAGTTTAAAATGTCATCCTTCCTTAGAGGAAGGCATCTTGCAGAATGCTTGATTTTTTTAAAGTTAATTTTGCAATAGATAAGGACTTTATAAAGATAGTTTTGTATTGGACCAACTAATAATAATTGGGATGAACAAGCCTTTGAACACACAACTCTTTCAATTTTCCTGCACATATTTGTACAGTTACTTGCATCTGAGGTTTTTTTGTTTGGTTTCAATTTCAGGTCTCTCAGTGTTACCATAACCAGTGTAGTTCCTGGAGATTATGATGGTGATTCACAAATGGATGTCCTCCTGACTACTCGGGCACAAAATCATGGCAAAGATGAACTTTCAGTGTTTATATTCTGGGGACACAACCAAACGTTAGGTGAGTTGCTGAAACTGCTTGTTAATAGGATTGTTAGGCTTTTTAATGACTCAAAATATTGTCGGAAAGTTACAACTCACTTGATAGTATAATGATTGTTTTAACAACTGAAATAGGGATCCCCAGCTGTTCAGCTTCATACTTGTGTATTATCTTGCTGTTAAACTGTATTCAGTAGTTAGCTAAAACTCTTGCTTTATATTATGCAACAAACATAAGTATCAATATTATACTTTGATAGTAACCTAACAACTGAAGAGCTACTTCTCATGGCTTCACCTATGCATGTCAGATTCCCAAAGATTATCTCAAAAGACTTATCTTGAATTTAAAATGCTCTTAAAACCTGATGTAGAGTTTAGTGTGTGAACTTTCAAATTATTATACCTAAACTTACCACCAGTGATAGAACATTCTTATTTCTGTTGAATGAAATTCTTAAAAGACGGTGACGTGCAAAAGCAGGTTTTGAGAGAGAGGTTTCTAGGGTGTTTATCACTAGAAGTTTTCAAGAACTTTAGAATGTAATTAAGAGTCGTTTAGCGGGTGGTCTAGGTATAGCTGATCCTATCTTAGGATGGAGTCATGGACTGTGTGAACTCTTGAAGTCTCTTCCTATTTTCAATTGACTTTGCTAGGTAAGGATTTGGGGAAGAGTTTAGACTTCAAAGAAAGGCAGAAAAGCAAAAGCCCACAAGAGTTGGGAGTCCACAAACAACCAGTGAAGAGTAATCACTATTCGAAACAACTTTGTTGAGGCAAATGATGGCCTTAGATACCATTGCTTCTGGCTTGACTCAGAAGTGAAATAGTTAACCTGGGAAAGTGCACTCAAGTGTTAAGAGAATAGAAGGCATCTGTAGTATTGGGAAGAATATGAAAGATCTGGATTAATTTATACTGTCTTGCTTCTGAATAAACAAATATTGAGAGAGGGACAAATGAGTATATGGGGCTTAATTGAGGAGGTTAAAAATTCAGGGAATGGTTGATATGCAGTGAGGCTACTGGAAAGGTATGTGGTGCCGCCTTGGGTAGAGGAAGTGTGACAGACAAGTCAAGAGGAGGGAGCTGTCTATAAAATGTGGAAAATGAAAAGATAAACATTATGGAGAGATGAAGGAAATGGGGATGATGTGGCATGGAGTTTAGATTACAAGTAAAAATGAAGTCTCGGAGGTGATGAGGATTTTAGATCCTAATTAGGTTGCTTCCGATTTAGGCAATCTACCACTAGTCCTTATTTCAAACAATTAATTTTGTGAATCAGAATGTTTTTTACAGCAAAATATAATCAACAGAAGTCTTGTGATATGATCTTAAATTTTTAGAGTGTCTTCATACCAGCTATTTCAGATTTCACATGTCTGTGTGATTCCAGTCATACAATAGGTTTCACTAACATCTAGTTAGAATAATTTGTTGAAGAGTTTGTTGGAGAGAGAAGAAGCTTCAGTGTTTTGAATGTAATTTGCCTTTCCTGCATAATTTCAAGAAGCCATTTGGTGGTTTGTATTCAGGAGTGGTGGTTGCAAATTTAATAAAAGAAGAAGAATGTCTTAAGGTTAAAATGCAAACATGATGACATATTAGTAATGGAATCAAATTAATATTTTCTGTTTTCAGATCTTAACCATAAAACCATGTTAAATAAGACTTTTCATGATGAGCCTCTAGTAATGGAGTAAGTATGACCTGCTTTTTTAGAAAAAAAAAATTATAATGGTGACAAAGAGCAAGAATTTGAAACATGCTCTTCAGCTTTTAAGAACAGGGTGGTTTGTGTAATGTCATCTTTGTTAGACGAGTTGACAAAACATAAGTTGTCTTTACAAATCTTGTATATTATCCTGGCAATAGTAACTCAATAATTTGTGCTGTTTTGTTGGGGTTTTGTTGTTTTTTTTTTTTTATTGTTTTCAGTACTCTGTTTTTTGCAGAAAGAACTGTTCATTTTTCAGTCAGTTTTGTAAAGCAAAAACATGACTGATTCATCAGACTGGGCAAATATCTCATTCACAGTTCACTTCCCTCTATATGAAATGCTGAACAAAAGAATCGGGGACAAACATTGCTAGGAAATCAAATGTATGGCATAGTGTCAAATATTGCGAGTCATAGTACTACCAGCAGCTCAGACAACAGCCAAAATTCAGACAAGATTACACAGCTGAAAATTCTTCGTTATCTGGTGGAAAAATGCTGACCAAATACAGGTTAATTTAAGAATAATGAGTTTCAACTCTTACCATGACTAAGTTAGTTCTGAAATTGTTTTGCGTTTTCAGCTTTAATGGAGACTTGATTCCTGACATCTTTGGCGTCACAAGTGATTCAAGTAAGCCACAGATCCTGATAGGAGGGTAAGCACGAATATCAATACCTTATTCATTGTGCATACATTTATGGTTTTATTAAAGAGGCATAAGACTCTTGTATGTTTGCACAGCTCCAGTTACACATAGAAACGAGAGGAGGTATGTTTATCTTAAGGGTTCTTATGAACATTGCATCTGATTTTTAGTGTGTTTAGTTTTTATATAGAGGAAGTCGACATGCCATGAGAGCTAATAAAACAAAACCCCTCTTATTTGGCATAAGAAACTGGATAGTTAAAGTCTCCTTTGTTTAGGACACTTTATTGTTATAATCTGTGTTACAGAATGCTGTGCAACAATACAAAGCAAAGGTTTTAATTAGCGTCTGTAGAATTCAGGATGCGTTTATTCTAATAGATGAAGTGACAGATTGATGGTGCAAGATGTACTACAGTGTTATAAGGAACAGCAAAAGGAGAATGTGTGGAATTTGGGGGTGAACTTCAAAAAAAGTAACTCCTTTATCTAGGAAATTAATTGTAATGGGAAGGTTGGACAATGTGGAAAATCAAAAGCATGTTTTTAAACTTATACTAGGGCTGTATAACTAACTTTCTGATCTGTCTCAAAACTGAATATATAGAATAAGAAGTGCAGCATGTAAGGATATTAAGCTATGTATTACAGATATTTTGTTTATTTTATTTAATAGCTGGAATGGTTATAAAGGACCATGCAGAGGATGTTTTTGTATTTTAACTGTTTTGAGTATGAATGCAGAAAGCAAAGCGTAACGAAAGAATGGATCTCTATTGGCTCAAAGAGCCAATCTCTAACCAAAAAATTTAAAGTAGCAACGCCTGTTGTATTGGGCAAGATGCCAAAAAACTTCAAAGCTCTCTTTTGAAGATAGGTTTTAAGTTATTTTTCACAAACACTTCTGGACCCTAGAGAAGGACAGTTCACATTCTATGGGTCTATAGAGGAAGAAACATCAAAAGAAAGATACTTATTTGCAACTGTCCCCTGATGTAGATACTCTTCTTTAAGTTGTCAAAGAATGTGCTCAAAAGAGCAGAAATTATGTTTAGGATGTAAGTTGGATTATAAATGTCAAAGCAAATACATTATTCTTAGCTTTGTAATTATATGAAAACCACTCTTTGACATTCTCTTTTAGAGCTATTTTATCGTGACTGATACTGAACAGTTATTAATTCAAATGAAGACTGTATATTTCGGAAGTACTGATAGTAAAATTGATGAAACAGAGATTAGTGTCTCAAGACTTATGTTTGAAGTCTAGACAAAAAATTTCACTTTGTAGGCAGGGATACTTGTGTGTACAAAAAAGTGTTGCTTTAGAAAGTTAATGAAGTCTAACTGAAGCCCCTGCAAATGATGAATCATCCTTTGCAGAACTGGTCCAGCAATTACTTTTGTAACTGAGTATATTGTAAACTAAGTAGAAATTTTAGCTTAGCATTAGGAGGACCTGCCTTCTGTTCAATTTTAAGTAAAGTTTCACAGTGTTTTTCATAAAAGCTATATTATGATGATTAACAGGCCCTAAGCATTGATGAAATGTATTGCTTTTATTTTTGTCTGTAGGAACTTATCCTGGCATACTGCATTGGACACTCCAGTTAATATGCATATACCACATTCTCATGCCTTTATAGATCTAAATAATGACTTCACTGCTGGTAAGTCATAAAATGTTAAATACCCGCCTAAAAATATCTGTCACTAAGTATACAATATAACGGATTGCCATTTCCTTTGAATATATTAGTAAATCTAATTGATGATGGCAAAGGGTTGGTTCTGGAATGTGCTGTTCAGTAATTATATGACTTTGCCACTTCTGATTTAACTTTTTTTAATCTTATTTTAATGCCTATAGTTGGAAAGTTCTGGGTTTTAAAAAATAACTGTCAAAATGAGCAGCCTAATAATGTTTCTGACTTCTTGATGATAATTTAGGCAGAACTAATGCTTATTCTGACTAATTTTCGTTCACCAATAAAATATTGTTTCCTAGTTTTTGTGATGCTGTGCTCTAATATTCAGTTAGCAACTGAATCAGAAGCAGGGCTGCGTTTTCTTCATTCTTAGTCTGAAAATAGTTCTATAGTTCTTCCAGAAGAATGTTTTCAAGACTTGACTTAAAATTTGCTTCTTTAACATTTCAGTATGACTGATTTGTTTTGTAGTGAATTTTATCACTGATTGAGAAAATAGCACGTGAGATTTTATTCTTCTGTTACTAAATAAGCAATGCTATAACCTATTTATTTATACAATGTTCACAAATGAATACTGGAGACAACTTTTTAAGGTACATAAACTGTATTCTTGCTGTGGTAGTGACTTGGTTTTGTTTGGGGTAGGGTTTTTTCTTTGTGAAATACACAATGCAATTTAGCCTTCAGTTGCCACAGCGATTTTATTTATCGCTTCCATACCTGGTTCATACCTCCAAGCACGTTTAAATATTGTACTGAACCTAATTTCTTCACACACTAAATGGATTCCTAAGTGCTTTCTCTCCTGCTAGATTTGCAACGTACATCAATTCATATATGGTAATTTTGGAAGAAGAGCTTATTTTTTGCTATTTAGCAGCATGGGAATGAGAGAGGAAAGAGTCCATAAATTTAATTAAAATGCTTATAAATGTTGAGGATTAAGTTAATTGCTTTAGCATGTAGTCAAGCCTTAATATTCAGTTCTGGCACATTGTTGCATGAAACTGTCAAGTGGAAATTCCAACTGGAAAATTAAATGTATGGTTGCTTACCATAATCAGTATCGTGTACTAACCAGTTCTAATACATGCAGTTCTATAAATCTCATGGAATTTTTATTGAGATGGGCAGCATAGTTGAGCATTCCAGGTAGCACTTTGAGATTTATATGTTGAAGTCTAAATTCACAGGTAGGTAAAGGTATGAAGTCTTAAGTTGCTTATATAGGTTAATCACAAATTGATCAATTTTTGCAAGAGTATACAAATGTTTATGACAACTAATGTTTTAACAGCCTAAAGATTGTCCAGAGAGTTTCAGTTAGTGCTAGTAATATATGGAAGTTCTTCTGTTGACTAGAAATGGAAGTCAAGATCTTTGTGTGGGAAATGTCAGGGGCTTTTATAGATTCATATCTATATTCATATCTGAATAGAAGCACTTCCCATAGGAAGATCCTGATTCTTATTTACTAGTAACAGCAAAGATGTAACCTCAGGCTGAAATATGTGCTGTGTTAGGTCAACCAGAGGAAAATTTCAAGAAAAATAATTGATTTTGAGAGGCAAACTGGAGAAAATGTTACCATAGAATTATTTTGTTTATAATATTTTTTTTTTACTTCTAAGATGGGAATGGTAAAGTGTTTTTCTGCTGTCCTTGTGGAAATTGGACCCCCTGTGAACAAGGCATATGTTACTGAAAAATAATACCTCATCACTGGTAGTTGGTATTTCATGACTGATGTGTTATTCTAAGACTGCCTGCTGCCAAAATGAAAAGTCAGTAGTTGTCCAGTACTATCTGGACATTCGTGGCCGTTCCCTCACATCAGCTGTAGTAACTGCTTAGGAACTGTGGCTGGTGGGGAATACAATTCATTTCGCTTATTAAGCTGATCCAGCTCACCATGCAGCTTCAGCACTGCCAGAGCCACTGTAAGCAGGGAGAGATGGTTGACTCCTTTTAGTAGCAACAGTTGCAGCCTGCCTTTAACCAAGCATGAAATTGCACCTTGAGTCTCATTGTGCCTCCTCCAAATAATACCTGTTTAGTGTTCTCACAGTGTCACCTTTAATTGATGTTAGTCTGTAGGGGTTTGGGCAGGTGGCTCAGAGTACTCATAACAGTAGTCAGCTGATAGAAATTTTAAAATAATAAAATGGGCAGAGAGACACCAAAAAAATCAACCTGTGTGTAACTGTGCAGATCTGGTAATTCTGTGATTTTAACACACTGTAGTATGCTCACTACTAGTCCTGTGTCTTGCTCTGTGCAGTCTGGATAGACTTTGCAGAAGACTGCTAAACGCTTCTCCTGTTTGCTTAGCTCTGTTCCTTGTAGCATAGCTGGGGCAGTGCAGCCTTGCCACACCAGCAAAGGGAGGAGCACTGCAATTCCTATTGTGTGATTTTCAATAAGCAGTGGAGTCTGTTATTGGTTGGTTCAGGCAGAGCTCATGAAGAGGAGAGGATTCTGGTGACTCAATATTTACCTGCACTACCACTCCAGACTTGGAACAAACTCTCATTAAGAATAGGTCCTGGTACACCTTAGAATTCTGTTAATTATGAGGGAGGTGCTGACGAGGATGCAGGGGAATAGTCTGCATGCTGAAATCCTGTTGTCCAAAAGACTTAATAGTCATGACATTTGATGCTGCTGGGATATTTTTTAGCTGAAAATTTCAGCATTGTTCCTCACAGGCAACATTGCTGTTCATGAATGTGAAGATACAATTCACCTAGAATGGAGTATGGATTTTTGTTTTTCTACAAAGAAAGCCCAAGTCTCTAGAATATGCCATCTCTGCTCGTTGGCTTTTTGGTGTTCTTACAACCTTTTTCTAATAGTCTGCAATGTTTTTTGGCGCTCTTTGTATTCTGTATCAGATGCAGCCAATTCTGTGATTTTTAGCTGGGCTATTTTTGAAAACTCTATCATTATAAAGAGCTTAGGAGACTTAAAGCGTGCTTGACATTAAAAAAGGAAAAATCCTCTCTGGGCTGACAATCTTTTTGCTACTTTACTGCCTAACCCATTTTCAACCCGCTGATATTAAACCCTCAAAACAGAGCTTTTAATTGGCACATTTCTGCTCTGGGTAAAATTAAGTCGAAATGTTATGTTTCCATTATATAAGACCACGTTCATAAAGATGGTTTTAATCCGTAACAGTGCTTCCTGAAAGGCTAACTGTGTAAGGATTTTATAATCCAAAAATCCACTAACCAGAACAAAGATAATACTAATCTTTCTTGGTGAGATATAAACTAGGCTGTTGCAGATAGTAATGCTACTGCTGTTTACAGATAAAGCATCCTCATGTAGAAATCTCAGCTGCTTATATTTTTTTTAAACCAGTAATTTCAGATTAGGCCAGGATTATATAATCCACACAAAAATTTGTGGCATCAGAGGGTCTATGTGTTCCTTATAAAGTAAATACAACATTTTCAAGCATCTCCTGCATGTGCATTAAGCATATGTTGCTCCAGGAAGAGTATCTAATTCACAGAATGGCTGAGATTGTCTGGAAATGGTCTAGTCTGCCTACCTACCATTGATGTCGCTATTCATACATACAGAGATAGATTGAAAGATGAGGAGAAAATATGGCAATCCTAGTTAGAGTAGGACTATTAGGTGTCTGGAATATGTACTCACACTTGTCATTGTTTTGGTTTTTTTTTTTTAATAACAGCTGATTTAGGAAAATAATCTCGAAGCTAGTAACTATGGGCTTGTCTGACTGTATTAGTATCCAGGGGTATTTTATAGAGCATGACAGGACAAGGTAGCATATCCAAAGTAGACTCCACAAGTAAGAAGCTGGTCTTAAAAACTTTGTATCCTCAAGGGGAAAAAATTACATCATATGACTTAAGTATTTGTAGAGGATTTAACTCTTTGGCCTTATCATGAAGCAGTTAAAAAGTACAGAATCATTTTGGTTGGGGAAGACCTTTAAGATCACCAAGTCCAACCACTGACCTCACTGCCAAGCCCACCACTAAATTACGTCCTTCAGCATCTCAGCTACACGGCCTTTGGGTACCTCCAGGGATGGAGACTCCACCACCTCCCTGGGCAGCCTGTGCCAGTAACTTTGTATCAGTTCATTCAATCAAAGTAAAAAGGAACTCACTGTTTCTCAGAAATGCATTTCAGATGTGTTAGTATTCTCTCCATCTCTTGACTGTTTAACTGAATGCTATTTCCAATGTAGTCATTATACTGAAGATTTTACAACTGAAACACATGAATTTTTAGGATAACAATTATTTTGGTACATGTCATTTATTTCCTAGTTAGTTAACTTGATTGTTTTGATTTAAAACGTCCTAAAATGTCAGATGTTCATTTAAGACTAATACTGTCTTTCTAAGCCAAAATTATAGTACTTAATTACTTGGGAAAAAAATGAATACTTATTAATAAACAATAGATTTGTATGCAAGCAAAGTTGCAAGTCTTCTCGCAAGAAATCAGGTCATGGCTCTGCACGTATTTTTGAAATGCTCAAATGTGTGAGACAAACTGCCTTGGACTCTGAATCATATTGTAACTTCATACTGTACGTCTGTCATTATATCCTTGCTATGAGAAATAGTTAACATATTAAATATTCTGTGCCTTATTTAGCTATGTGATTCCAAAGTTTGGAAATACTGCTTTTACACCCTGTCTTGTGTTGAGCACTAGCACATGGTGTGTATAATTGCAGATATTTCTGGAACTGTTTATATAAAACCAAAGGAAAATGATAGATTTGATTTTGGAAAAACTAAAGTGGAAAAATCATTAGTCAGAAACAGCTTGCTATAAGCTAATTGCTAGTCTCTTTACTGATTTCTGATGGTTAATTTTCTTATGTTGTTTTGCTTTGGGAATCTAGAAACCTAATGTACCAGAACGTTTACAATGTGTTTCCTTTTTGGTTCTCATTTCTTAGTTTAAACATATATATGTAGATAGTTTTCTTCTTGAAAAACCAATCACTCAAATCACAGGTGATTTTTCTCTTGTCGTTTAAATCTGGATTCTGAAGACACTCTAATACTTTATGTCAGACTCAGATAATATTTTTGGTGAGTTTCCATCTTGATGGAAGCTTTCTGCATATGATATTACCATCAAAGCTTATTTTATGCAATAGATCTGCATTTATTTTCCATTAGAATAACCATTATGTTTGCAAACAAATTATCTGGCCTTTTAAAACTTATCTTGAATGGCATTTTAAAACTAGGAAGGTGTGTGTATGTATTTGAAGCCAAGTTGTTCTCTCTGATTTTGCCCCTCATTTTTTTTTTGTCTGCAAACAAATATCCAGTAATGCCATGCCACTGCTTCATTCTTTTAACAGGTACAGTTGTAATTTTTACTGTTTTAACAGACCTTACCTGGGACTTTACAGCATATCGTGGAGGCAAAAAAGTATCATGTAAGACACACAGATTGGAAGACCTCAATCTATGTCTTTAAAATTCTGTTTGTATTTACTACTTTTATTTTTACCATGTACAGATTTGTTAAATAAAAAATACTCTGTGTGACATCTCTCCTCTTGCCTCTCTTCCTCCACAAAAGTGTTCAATACCACAGGAAGTTTCTGCTCTTAAGATGAAACTAGTTACTGTTTTGGTATTTTTGTGGAAATTAATATCTTAAAATAGGTGAAAAGTAAATTGGTTCTGCCCCATCATCATTTTGTTGAGAGAGAATGAATGTGAAAATGGGTTCTGAAAACACTCTTAACACTGATCATCTTCTGTTGCTTGAAACAATATTGTTGTATTCTGAAAATAAACAGAATTTTCTGTCTGAAAACTCATGTTTGAAGTGCTAAAAAACAGAAGCTGTAACTTAAGAATGTTGTTCATGGCCTGGTGTCTTCTGAAGACAACCATAGATGCTGAGGGGTTTAATTCTGAAGTAAAGCCCTCTGACATTAAACAGAAAGGTCAGATCAGTCATTAGTGAAATGAATGCTGCATCTATAAATAGTGTAGGTTTTTATGACACTCAAAAGTGAAGGAAAATAACACGGATAATCAGAAGTGAACTTGGAGCAGATTCTCTATACTTAGGTTTTATTGCAGCTTCCTAGTAGTCCTAGTAACAAAAAATAACATCTGGAAGAAGAATTTGTAGTACTGTCTACTTTATTCAATAAGATTTTGTGCAGTTTCCTGTCTGGGGCTGAAGTCTTCTAAGTTGGTTACCTACCTCCACATTGAAGTTTTCCTAACCTTCAATTACACTTGCTTAGCCATTTAGACAGGCTGAAGTCATTGTGGAGGTGCTTTGGTATTTCATAACTTAGGGCAACTTTTTTTCTTAATGACATAGCACTTGTTTTTTCAGGATGAATATTTCAAAAACTGTTTTAATTAAGATCTCTCCAAATATAGCCAGTTCGAAACAGCTTTTAGAAGTATCAACTGGTGGACTTTTGTTGTTGTTTTATTTAGTTGCTATTCCTACCTTTCTAAAAGAGTCATCAGTAGTGATTATACCGTAGGCAGGGATTTTCTAAGCCTTCCCTTGGATGTTTGGATGCTCACCTGAGAGCAGGGAGCAAAAGGGAGAGATGATGCCCAGGAAGCAGGAATAGAAGTTAGTAGGTGGGGAAGAAATCTAGGGTGAAGGTAGGGAATTTAGATGGACATGATGAGGAGCAAACACTGGATGAATTTTTGCAAGAAGAGGATGTTGACAGCTGGACTTGGAGTTATTAGAGGAGTGACCTAATGGTGCATCAAATAAGACTGTGTTGAGAGAATTCTAGGATTGTCTGTGTAAAGAATGCTGTGGAATAAAGATTGGAGATGGACTTGCTGTTGGATGGAGAGCTATTTGGTTGGAATATGCCTATATGATTATTTCTGCAGCAAAATTTTTAAGCTATATGGTTTAAGAAGCCAGAGATTACAGGAAGAGAACCAGTGCTTTCCTGTTCAAGGTGTTTGAATGCTGTCCTGCTTTTCAATCCATTTTTTTAATGGAATTTGTCATGACTCATAATCCATTGCAGTTACATGTTGGGCTCTCAGCAGTGATTATCTATCAAGCATCTTTATTGTTCTGGTTTCTGAACCCCCATGGCAAGACTGCTGAGCTTTTGGTCCCTAAGATAGGACAACGTAAACCATAGTAGTTATGTAAAGCTCCATTAAATAAATTATGTTAAAATCATAGGAAATGGATCTAGGTCAAGACAGGAGTGCAGTGTCTTCAAATTAGTATTTCAGTGTTTGTAGATTTATCTGGTATGACTTTGATATTGATGCAAGATAGATCTAAAGGCACTAAACTAAATGTAGTCTAGCTGTGCAAGTTTCATGTAACGTTCTGTGGAGATTTTTCAGTCTTCACTGAGCCACATGTTGATACCGTGTCAAAACTATCTGATCCCGTCAAATAAAGATGGATGGAATTGCTGTGGTTCCTTTGTAATAACATTTAGGTTACTGGGTCTTGCAACAGTACTCGAGTAGCTTCCCTTTTTCAAGCTCTAACATAAATTCTAATACTCCATTTCCTTTTTTAATAAGAAGAAATGCTGAATTCAGTGATATTTTTTTTTTTTAGGTATATGTATTTACTGTGGATAAGATGTAGTAGAGCCTGGACACCAGCATTTTATTACTAATTCAACTCAAAGAATAGCCAAATTTGGTCACCAATTCACATTTTTTAGGGAAAGTGAAGTTCTGATTAAAATGCTAATACAGTGTGGTTGTGTTGCAGCATGTGGAAGGGATCTTCTGTATTAAGTGTTTGGTATATCTTGGATGGGGGTTCTGTCTTCTGGTTCTAAAATGGTGAATAACCTCCCAGCTGTCAAGATTTTACTTAACTATATCATGTCACGAATTAAACACATAAGAAATGCCCTGTAGGCTTAGTCTAGTGCTCCATCCAGCTAACTTAATATTCTTTCCCTGGCAGTGGCAGTAGGAAAGTGGACAATTGGGTTTTTTCTCCTCCCATTCCTTATTTCTGTTGTATATTTCCAGTATCTACAGTTGGCCTGAGATTATTAAGGGTGCATCCTTGCCCATTGTTTTTTGTATACCTTTATGTACGTATTGTCTAATAGAGGTGATACTCTGGATACCTTTATTCTGTCCATAATTAAGATCTTTGAGCTCCACATAATTTGATTTTGTGACCTCATTGTGCAGTTGTTAGGATCATCAGCATTTGAACAGAGTGTTATGATACAGCCCTCAATTCTTTATCCGTGCTTTTTAAACCTAGAAAACTGTGCTGAAATGATTTTGTTTTCTGTAGCTGAAATTGCAACCAGAACTGCCTTCCAAAGGCAATGTGGCAGCATATCTTTAGACAAGTGACTTTTCCCAAGCCCCTTCCAACCCCTCCCATTCTATGATTCTTGTAGGAAAGAGGGGTTGAGTTGCCTTGATATAGCCAGAAGCAAAACAAAAATGTTGCCATTTCCATGATTAGTGAATTAAAATACAAAAAATTGTTGAAATTAACTGTTTGTGTCTTTGTTGTGTAATCAAGTACTGAATGTACAGATCTTAATGCATTTGTTGGCTCAATCTCTTATATATTAAAAAATTTAGTAATATAGACATGGGAAGCAGTGGCAGTGGTGGTGAGATGTCTGCCGTGGCCACTGTTCTTTGGGAAGCAGATGATTGCAAGGAGTTACTGCTATGGCAATAAATTGCACACATTCTGAATTATTTCTTCTCTCATATCTTTTGGCTTTTAAGGACAAAAACTTATGTAATGAAGCCAGATAGAATCATAGAATGGTTGGAAGTCATCCGGTCTAAAATGCTACACCAGGCAGGGTTTGGTTTTTCTTACAGATTTCTTTCCTATCAACTTGGAGAAAACATTTCTTGAACAATTTCTTGAACAGTTCTTGGGAGATTCTGAATTGTATTGTATTTTTATACTGCTCCTGTAAAGAAATGATTTTGTTTTGCATGCTTTGAAATCTCTGATGTTCTTGATCAAAATGGAACATCACTTGTAAATGTCAAGCATTTGATATTATTTTGGTGCAAGAGGGTTTAATCACAAAAATATTACACGAGCACACATGACACACGGTTTCTAAGAAGGCTTAAGGATAAAAAGGAGGACAATTGGCAATAACATACCAGCTGAATTAGTTCAGCAAGCTCTAGAAATGGTGTTGGTGTACCTGTATTAAGTTATCCTTTGGGAAATCCTAGCTTGTAGCATTAGCTTAGGAGCAGCACTAGCTCCTGTATACTATTTCTGGAAGATTATCTGCTATCTCTGCCTGCCTTTGCATTTTACCAGTGCAGTGTGTTATTGCAGCAGCTGTGGAGCTGCTTTGATGTGTTGGTTCCATTCTCTACATGTTGTGTCATTTACCTGAAGTTAAGGAAAAAGGAGAGACAGAGGAGTACATGAAGAGGAAGAAAGGGCAAAAGTAATTTACTTTGAAGAGAAGCTGTTTTGCAGGTGGGAGGGAGTTTAGTGCAAAATAGGCATGTTGCTGAATTTAATCATCTATGAGCTACTGTAGAGAGCCATATTCAGCACTGATCTCATGCAAACCAATGCAATGTAAGGTAGATTGCCTTCTCTGAAAACAGCTCTTTTTTCCTGCCTGTGTTCCACAAAATGTGGAACAAGCGTTCGCATTAAAATACCTGGTATGTACAGTGACAGAACAAAGATTTGGAATCCATAAGCGCATCAACGTTTTCAACATAGTAAACATTTAAAGTATTTTAAATTATCATCTTTCTATTAGCTCTTTGTAGTTTGACTTGCATTTATTACCCTAAATTATTCCTCCTACACTTCAGATAGCTAAATATATTGTTTGATTTTATTGTGTGATATCCCAGACACTGTGGTTCTCTCATCCTTTCTCTTTTCTCAAGAAATGTAATGTTTATTTTAAAGCTATTTTTGATTATGGTCCTAATATCTGGGATTTTATATGGCTGTTATTCCTTGCTTTCCTATGGTATTTCAATTCCCCGTTCAGGCATATTTCTGAATATTTCTATGTACTTATGAAATCCGGTTAAATGAGTAGGTAAGAGCAACTAACATAGTGTGCTTCAGACTAAGAATAGGAAAAAAAAATTTCAATGCATAAGAAAAATCCATTGCAGATCTCTGTTTACATGCTTTCACTAAATAAGTGTATACATGTAATATTCAGTAACCAACATATTCTGTGATTCAATAATCCTTGAGTGAGTACCTAATGTCTGTGTCTCAGAATTAGGGTTACTGTGCTGTGCAGCTTACTTTTTTGTTGTTGCCCGGTCTTCTTGAGCATCTTGACTTTCTGTGGCCTGTTAAAACTGTCTGGGATGAACAATGTGAAATGTCTTTTGAGCAAATATGGTCATTATGTTCTCTGAGGAGCTGTAACTGATAAATTTCCTCTGTAAAGCTCAAATGAAAACAAGATATATTACCACTTATAGGTAGGTCAATTCGTAGTAGTGCTTACATGACTTCCTGTGAAGATGTTAAGGACATTCATTTCTCTCTATTCTCTGTTGTAAGGCTACTATAGGTGATACTGCATTTACCCACGGACCAAAATACGTATCTTTTTTTACTGAGAAGTTGTCATTATATGATGCAATAATACAGGTTTTAAAATGAAGAATAATTGTTAAATGAAATTCCATTGCATGTGAAATGAGTCAAGAAATAGTGCTGGTTTATTTTGCTGGTTTTATTTTTAATGAACTTTCTTTTAACCTTAAATAGATGATTTATTGCTCAGGACTTGGTAATATCCCCAGCATAACTTATAGCTGCCATTTGTATTTGGTTTTTTCACCTCAGAAGCATAACTGTGCTACATAAAATGTGCTGCATTTATTTAACCTAGTAATAACCAACTATTCAGAGCTGAATTTCTAGCAAAATAATACTGGGTGAAGTATGGCTCATATTGGCAGTTGTGCCATTTTGTCTGATTCTAGGGTAGAGTCACATAACATGTCCAAATATAGCATTACCAGTGAGAATGCTGAGCTTAGGCTACCTAAGATCTCTCCTTGCCTAGGGAACTGGGCAGAGAGAGGATTGATTTAGCAATTAAAGGTGAGAGGTCAGCTCTGCAGTGCATGAAACAGAGTCAAATGTGGAGGTGGCAATAAAATGTCTGCTGAAGGTTAGACAACCTGTTCTATTTACTAATCAGAGACAAGTCATTTGCTGTGTATTTCAGGACAACACTGGGAGAGCCTTGTGTGTCGTAATCTAAATGCAACACAGCTTCTAACTAATTGCAAATTGCAGTGTGAAGTACAACATGGATGCACTGCAACCCTACTTGAAATACTTATTTGAGTTTCAAAAACACTCTTCAAAGATTTAGTGGCATTTTGGCCTGTGGGAAAGTGAGTTAAGGCTTCTGTTGTTCCATGTTTTTCTTTCTTTCCCTATGAATGGATTAGATGTTTAAACATTTTTCTGGTTTATATCTGATAGTAAATAATCTTCTGCAAACTTCCTTCTACATGCAAAGTTAAAATTTGAAAGTTTATATGTGTTTTCTAAGTCACATCTGTGATATCTTCAGATTGTTTCCATTACTTCTGTCTCTTGCCTTCAGGAAATACTTCAGTATCAATATAATTCATTCCAGTGAAGCACACCATCATGCTTTTCATATGTATGCTCTAAAGGAAATTGCTACTTCAGCCATTCAGGGGGGGAAAAAAAATAAATGCAAGCTGAGGAGAGGTGGTAGAGAAAGATCTATAAGCAAAATATCTGTTGGGTGTTTTGGTGTGTCTGTGGCTTTTTTGTTTTGCTGATGGTTTTTGTGTGACTGATTTAGTGTGGGGGATTATAGTTTGGTGGATTGGAGTTTTTTTCCCCTGGAAGACAATAACCCTTATTACACCATTTGAAATTCCCCATACAGCAGCCCCCTGCTTGTGCAGTAAACAACCTTGGGGGTAAAGCATTCATATTGCCTTTTTTAATCTTTTTCTGCCTGAGAAGTAACCATTATCTTCTAACATAAATAATGATATTTAAAATTGTGAAGGACAATGAGAGAGAAGACAAGTGCTTAGATTTACAATTAGTTTTCTTAAAAACATGGACTTCATAATTATCTTCTTTAACAGTGCCACCCTTTCTCCTTTTTTTTAACCTTCTCCTGAAAGCTTTTTCTTCCTACTTTCCTAATTTGGGTGCTTTCCTAAATGGCAATGAATAAGTTCCTCTGAGTTGGAATTGTCAGATAAACCATCTGAAGCACATTTTGGCACTATGTTGCTGTTCAAGAGAATTCTAGTGTAAAGGAAGACTGAAATATTTCTTCTTTTCTTTGTCTAGTCCTGTCAACATGATATATCTGTTGCTTAATTCAACATATCCAAAGTAAAAGGATGGTTGCTAGGTTTTTATTTGTATTTTTTACTTACTAAAAATGTAACTTTCTCTTTTTTTTCTAGCTTTGAAGTCTATGTCTCTTTTTACTATTAAGAAACATTCTTCAATGTGCATCTATAACATACAGCATGTGCTAGCTCAAGTGAGGCTAACTTAATTCTGTATAAACTATACAAACGTGGAAGTTGAGTGCAGAAGGTGTATTTATTTCTACAGAAGAGTATGAGTAATGAAAATCATTCTTGGAGTTTTGTTGATTAATATATACGCATATAAGTGTCACTGGAATATAATACAGCTGTAACTTATGTGAGTACTGTGTTTTTAACTGAGTGATACAGGGTATCTTTACTGAGTGATCAAATATGCGTGTGTGTATTCTAATGTTAAATATTTTTTTTCACTTATATTTTTCCTTTCAGATTTGTTCCTTACTACATCACCAAAGTTAGGAAACATTCAATTTGAGACATGGGTAAATAAGGTAAGAGGAAAAAAACCACAAATAAGCATTCTGTTAAAACAGACAAGTTAAAAAAACCCAAAACAAAACAAACCAGGTCATCTGATACTCCTTGTTTCTGGAATGATTGAAACTGATGTTGAGGCACTAACTGCACTGTTGCATTTAGACTGCAGAATATCACTGGAACTCTTTTACTCTGCACGTTTTTTAACATGACTACTCAGTAAATCAGTCTGCCTTCAAACTCCTTAGCAGGACTCCTGGTGTGTCATAAGCTGTTTTAGGTTACTGGCACGTAGCATGCTGATTTATGAAGAAAATGCTGATCAGATTTTTTATTCTTGCTGTCTCAAAGACTGTATTTCTTTAAGGTTTCTTAGAACTATGACTTAAAGTCTTGGGTAAGATTTTGTGGGACAGAAACTCAAAATCTCACTTCTAGCCGTTACACTATACACCCCAGTTACAGCTGAGAAAATCCAGAGTCTATGTTAACCAAATATCACAAAGGCAATTCAAGGTTGGGGAGAAATAGGTGAATGGATTGATTGATTGATTGATTTAGATTCTTCTCTTGTATTGCCTAACCTGTCCAGAATCAGTGAAGAAGTTAATTATTAATAACAATTCATGACGTCAGGTGATTTGAAACGAAGTGAACCCTTTAGGCAAAATCTGTTGTCCAAAAGGACTAGTTAAGAATCTTGGCATTTGTATATTAAAAGTCTTAATTTTTCATTATAATAGAAAGTGCTTAATGTGCTTCTTATTAGCTATGGAATAAATTTTTAAGGCTTTATTTATCTCAGAATTTAGCCATCATATCAAAGGTAATCACTGGCAGAGTGACTGTAGTCTTGTCTGTGATGTGGCCATCTCACCAGCTGCTGAACAAAAAAAGAAAAACAAACAAAAATGCCATACTAGACTTTTTCTTTTTTAGGTCGTGAATTCAATATTTCTAGCTTTTATATAGACTTTGACCTTAATTCTAGAGGGATTGAGTGTTAGTGACTTCACAGAGCACTTGGCCTGTCTGCTTTATTTTATTTTTTGGTAAAGTTTTCTTACAAATTCAATATTTTCTGAACTCATGTATTGTAAATATCCTACATTGTGTATTTTTTATACATAGACCTGCTTTTCTTTAGAAATTTAGAAATTTAGAAATTGATTTGGAGGCAATCAACCCAGTAAAATGTCATATATATCAAAATATACGTATATACGTCTTAAATATGTGAATTGATCCATTAAAAGCTGTTAAATTGCTCTGTTAGCCTAGGTGAAGGAATTCACTTCACTGATGTACCATAAAATGTTTTTGAAATATTTGCCTGTATGATACACGGTTTTCTGGCCAACTGAGCCCAGGCCCTAGTTTTTTCTGCATAGACATGAATTGTGTCATTGTATTACTGAGTAATTATCAATTATATGTCAAGATAAAAACATCTAGTGAAACATCCACATACTAACTGTCTCCAGAATTGCATCTTCAGTAGTATTTAAGTCTACAAACTGAATATGACAGGAGTAAGCAATGTGAGTAACCAGGCATATTCCACAGCATGATATGTCTCAGTGGCTTTCCATATACTTGTGTGCACAGCCCTGATGGCCACGACTAAAAGTGGCCTCCAAGTCATCTTACTTAGCTGTATATTAACATTGTGTTAATTTGTAATTAACATTTTGAATGGTTCTGTTGCAGTTGTGATCCAGTTCTGTGATAAAGAAGGATCCAACACTATTGTCTTTCTGAAAAAATACTGGCATATCGTTTTCTGTAGGCCTTGGTTTTAATAACAGACAAATAAACCAACACCTAATCAAGACCTAATGTAAAAATCAAGTTATTTGCTACCTAAAAGGAAAATTATAAGTGATTTTAACAGGTGTGCAGATTTGTTTTACATATTACTTACAGCTATAGAAATCACATTAATATGCATAAATGCACGTGTTCATAATTACTTCATTATAATTTAGGTATGTACCTGAAATAACCCAATCTCTTCCTCATAACACAGTAAAATATGTGGACAATTGTATCTGGGTATTGCTATTACTAGATTTCCATTAAGATTCAATGAAGGATTAGAAATGCAAAGACTCAGAACCAATATTTGGAGTACATTCTTTTCATAGCTGAGATGTCTCTTCATTACCTATTAGCCTTTTTATCTATGTTCTTTGGTTCAAAAGTCAACCTTTATCATTTAGTTTGCAATTCAGTTCTTCCATCCTTTTTGTCCTGTTTCATAGGATGGGAACTTCTCCAAACCTGACAAAAATAAGGAAGCCCCTAGTGGCGTGGAAGTTGTTGGACAATCCGTGTTTGCAGATATTGGTGAGTTTTATCCTTGTAAACTACCTAGAGTGTTTCTTTTTCATGTTTGGGTTAGCTACTCTAAATCAAAAAACAAATAAAGATGTTTAGCTCTAAAAGTTGGGCTTCTTTACTTTTTCAAAATATTTTTTCTTTAAGATGTTGTATCTATCCAACTTAATAATTATTCTCAGTTATTTCAAGATTTAAATAAAGTCAAATAAATTCAACTTTAGCCATCTCAGTACCTTCTCCATCACATGAATCTACTTTTGTGTGCCACACTTCAGGACTGTTGCTTTGAGGTATGGTAAAACACCAGATTCACCATCAAATATCTATTTTGTTTGTCATGATTTTGTTGTGTTTTCCCCTATCTACAGAAGATATTAGCTGAGTAAATGTTCATGAATTCTTCACTTGTACAAACTAATAAAGCCAAAATGTAAATGAAAAATTACTTGAATAGAGATTGATAAAATCTTAATGCTTGTAGTTGAAAATTCTATAAGGCTTTTGGACAGAACTAAAAATTTATATGTAAATCTGGTTTTGTAAGGGTTAGTAAAAGCCTATTTTTTTTTTTCAACCCAAGGGAAAGTGCTACAGGCCTGATTCTGGTGACACTACTGAATGTCAGTCATTTCTTAAAGAATGAATTTACTGTATTTGTACAACATGCTTGTTAATGCTGAGTCTGTCTTTAAACGTTGTCAAATGGGAGCCTTGTTGCCTCATTTTGGTTTAGAGTCTGTTTTAAAGAAAATGATTACTTTTAAAATTAGAAGTCAGACTCTATATTAGACAGAGAGCTCAATTTTCTCACTCTGTGCTGCCACTTCAAAATATCAAGAGTTCTAGCAAAGCTCTTAACTGACATGTAACTAGAAGACAACTCTGCTCAAATGTTTAACATGTTTTCTGAAATCTTTGTAAAAAGTTTGTAAAAGTTTTTTATGTAAACTTTTTTCACTGTTTCTGTACAAATAGAAATAGTTGTGTATATCCAGTATCTGAAAGACAGAATGGAATACTTTGGGTTTCCCACTTAAACATTTAATGTGTTGGCTTTTTTTGGAACCATTTTCCCAGCTAATGTTCTGAATAATGTGTCTTAATAGGTACTAAGTTGAAATCTGATTTAGTTTTAATTTTTTTTTAACAATGGCGATGTGGAAAGCAATCTTTATGTAGGATAATTTTATCTCTGTTAGGTAGCTAATGAGCCCAAATGATATATCATCATTCTAGAGATTTATCGTAATTAATGGAATTTGAATAAACCCCGGGATATCTTTGTGAACCCTGGGATATCTTTGTGAAGAGAAGTGTTAACTGTTCAAATGTTAAAGTTTTGAAGGTGAATCCATTGAGTGCACTGTGATTCAGTGGTGCAGTCCAGTGTGTGGCTTTGGGACAGCTGTGGTTAGGAAAGACAGTGGCTGGTATAGGCAGCTTAGCTGCAGGGGGCTGCTGGTTTGGAGCTTTGCTCTGCTAATTAGTATCACATTTATTGGCAGAGCACTAGTGGGAGGCAATAGTAGAACAGTCTTTCTAGTACGGATGAATGTAATGGGAAAAAATACATGCAGGGACTTAAGAAGTGCACGCAATTAAATATAGAGGAACAGCATATATGGCCAAGGGGATAGCGAGGCAAGGAATCATCAGTACCATCTGTGGGAGGAGATACTGACTTTTCAGAAGCTGACTTTTGAATCTGTTTATTCTGAAAGATCTCAGCCATTTCATCTCTGAGAGAGAACACTCAGGACAGACCTTGAAGTATAAGGGTCTGTCTTCTTTTCCTGAACAGCTACATACATGCTATTGTCTTTACCTATATTCCAGTTTGCTCCATTTCATCCAGGGTAAAGGATGGGAAATGGTTGAATGGTCTTTCTGACCATTAATTTTCCAAAGCAATTAAAAAGAATGCTATAAATGTACATGTGTGTTTCAGTAGAGGAACAAAGTTTATTCTGACAACTACAGAAAGACTTAAAACTGTAACTTGAAGTTCACTATTTGAATACTATTAGGACTTTAATTAAGCTTTCTTCTGTTGTAACAGTGTGTAGGAAATAGACCAGTGCATCTCTTTTTTCCTTCCCAGAATTGATTCAAAATCATCAAGACAAAAATATAGTAATTTTCTCATTAAACCAAGTTTTAGACACTATTGAATATGGTACTAAAACAACATATATGAGTAATGAGGGGGTAGAATGCTAAATTGCATGTTCTTCTATGAAATGCAGTCTGGAGGAAGCCGAATTATACCCCACCACCATCCAGAAATCCCACGAACAGCTAAATAGCTCTGTGTAAGAGGGGCTATATAATAACTGGTGAGAGGAAAATACCTCTTAATGCAAAGGAGTTGAGTTCTCCTCACATTCATTTGCATTGCAGTATTTTTTGTTCTGCACCAGCCTGACAATAGAGGCAATATTTCACATTGCTAAAATGCCACTGTATCAGAGGAACTACATTTACTCCCTGTGCTATGTCTGCTTACGTTTAGATACTTCAAAAGGTAGGCATTTATCACACAGATTCTACTTGTAGTGAGCTGAAGTTATAAGACAATGCTTTACTAGAAACTGTGAGGCTGGAGCATCTCCTGTTTCCAGTGTTCTGTTTCCAAAATGATGAAATAACGATTGTTGTAAGTCAAAGGAAGTTAAGGTGTGATGGTTTGCAGTTTGAAATAGTAATTTGACTATCTGTAATGGGGCCTGAAAGAGGTTGTATTGCACAACAAATCAAAACAGCATAATGAAAATGTGAAATGAGAGACAATAGAGCATTGTGGTACCTTCTACCTAAAGAGCTTTTGCAAAGGATGTATGACACACTAAACAGAACCTACCACAGTGTGCTCCCTTAGCTCTGTGTCCTGCACAGGCTGAGACACACACAGCTGCTGTGACTAGAAACACTTGCAATATACTGTTGCAAGCTTTTTCATTCTTATTTATCTGTTGCATGCCTTTCTAACTCCTTCGTGACATTTTCTTTGCCTCACAGCTGATGTGTCAGCCTTGCCATTCACTAAAGATTGCAAAAGATTCCATATTTCTTTGTGCTTTTGCTCTGCCACTTGCTTAACCTTGTGCATGTTACACTCTGGAATGGAGTCAGGTTCAGACACGAGCTTAGGATTATGTCACTTGTGCTGTCACCCTCTCATTTACACCCACCTTTCTTTTGTACACTGTTGTACTTCTGCAACTCAAGATTCAGATTTATTGATTACACCTACATCTTAGCAAAACATAGTTTGATTCAAAAGATGACCTTATCCAATATTACTTCTTGCTTCCAGAAGTTTTATTTGAAGTACTCTATCGAGCTGTAATATTTACATGTCGTTGAAAAAATAGGGAAGCTTTGAACCAAGTCCTGACTGAGAACCTCTAAAGGCACCTAATTTGGTGAAAGGTTTCCTTTCTTAATCTCAGCAGGCTGAATTTCTATAAAGTAGAAATTATTTAGAGAAGTGGAGCTGGCAGAAACAACAATTAGGTGACTCATGAGAAACTGTTACAGATATTAGTGTAATCTTAGCACCAAGTGTTCCTGAAGTACTCAAATAACAAAGATACTTTTTTCCCATGAACAAGATATGCAAATGTATTTTTTCTTACATATATTTATATCATAAGGTCTACTACGTTTCTGTACATACATATGTGTGCACATACGTATGCTTATATTTTACTGCAAAAAAAAAAGCAAAAGCAAGTGTTGATAAATATATTTATGGTAATGCAGTCGACCATAGACTTTATGTCTGAATTGGAACCTCTAAATTAAGTAGCACTCTCCTCTGTTACATGATAGCAGTGATTGGGACATTAACCTGACCAAAGGACAGTGAACAACTGACAAATTTCTGTTGCCCTTTTAAAAATAAATCAGAAATGCTTTGTCACATATTTATTACAAATGGCATTTCGATTGATAAAGGTGAGCAGAGCTGGGCACTAGAGAGTTCTGCACTTATTTGCCTGACACATTGCTCCAAACAAGTAAGAGCTCTTGATTATTACTCTTTTCTATTCTTCTCATGTCACTATGGTAATTGCAGTGCAGTGGTTGCTATAGCAAAAATGATTAATCCTCCGTCGTTGTTATCTGTATGCTAGCAGAGCCTTTGTATAAGATCTGCTTGTACTGTCTTTAAAGGAAATCATAGATGCTGGCTAGGATTCTGGTAAATAATTGCAATTACAAAGGGCTTTAATAATTATCACTTAAAATAGTGTAAAACTTCGTATTTGTTAAAGAAATGCAATATTTCAGTGGAACATTCTGAAAACAGACAATATTTTTTCAGCAATGAGATAGATGTGAATCATATGTTGGACACATAAACTTGCTATTTCTTGCTGCACTGAAGATTAATGAAATATGTGTTCCAAGTAGTGACCCAGAAGCAAGTAGCATAGAATATTGCACTATTTATACAGTCCATTAATTCATTTTTGTGAAGTCCCTTCCAACCCCTGCTATTCTGTGTTTCTCCGTGATTCTCTGAATGTTTAATGTTTTTAACTGCTATTCAACTATCATTTCAGTTGGTTTAGTGGAGATTGATAATTCGTCCTTTGTGACACCTAATCTAAGGATGTAAAAATATACCAAAAAAAAACCCAAAAAACCAAAATGTAGATTCATGTTTGGTATAAATAGCCCATATTCCTCTGCAGACTGCACCCCATCTGACTGCCTTAGTAACTTCAGCATTCATTTTTGCAGTCATGGTGTGGATCTGAGAAAAGGACAGACATTACGTTGAAGCAATTGTGTAAATTCCATGTAGGAAACTTTTGAATAGAATGGCCTCAAATTCCTCTTTCAAATTCATCTTTGACCCCTTCAGGAGAGGATTTTTCTGTGCATCTCACCCTTACTGTTCTTCCCTACAATACATTCTAAGCAATCTTCTATACCGTCACTTCGTATGGTTTTTTTTTTCTGTTTAAAGTGCTGCATTTCCTGATCCTTGAGGCGTCTGTTCTGCTATGACATCACAGAAAGCCCACATTTCAGAACTATTTCTTACCCCCTTGCCACTAAAGGATAGCTGTGTACTGTCGTACCAATAGTATTATCACAAATTCAAGAGGTATATTTTTATATTATAGAATCACAGAATGGTAGGATTGGAAGGGACCTTTAGAGATCATCTAGTCCAACCCTCCTGCAGAAGCAGGTTCACCTAGATCAAGTTGCATTTTTCCTGAATTTGTACAGGATAATTAATAAATAATATAATAAAGATGTAATTGGTGTGAAATTCTCTAATCTTGCCATATCTTTGTTGGACAATGTAATCTTCTCAGGATTGCCTCTTTGTTTGACGATGTTCATAAGTAATGTAATAAGAACCCTAAACCTGAAATTTTAGTTGTACAAGTGGCTTTAATTAGTGTTATCCCCTTCATTTGTCAGCATATGGAGATCTGATCACACTTTAGCTTTCTAAATGCATATCACTAGAAAATTCTAGTGTACAGTCAGGCCTTCTAGTTTTGGTTTTAACAATAGTTAGTTGAAACTAGTAGTTCTCAGAATAAACTACTACAGGAGTTCTAGTGCTTCTTGTACAGAGGGGTTCTCATATTGGATTTAATCTTTTTTCCTGCTTGGATGCCTGTTAGGGTGTTTGATAGAGTCAGATAGGAGACCGTGCTGTTGGATCAGAAGCAGGCTGGAAGTCTCTGTGTGCGGTTTGCTGGCACGCTGTGCTTAAATGCTTTTCTTGCAGCTGAGGTGTGATTATGAATTCTTTGGAAGGATATAGACAGACTTACAGTCAGAATTGATTTTGAATGAAGGAGAGTGTTATAAGGGTTTCTCTAATATCCACACAACTTGGAATCATCTGTAAAGCTCTCTGCATCTGTTTTCTGAAGTTGTGATTCACATTTTCTAAAAGCAGCTGACATTGATTCTTTTAATAATACATAATTATCTTAGTAAATGATGATAATTGTCATGACCATCTTGTTGAACACCTAAAGGCAGAGAATGACAAAAGAATTCTAATCGTTTTATTACTTGAGAAGATAAATTGAAGATAATCAGCTTTCAAACAAACTTTTATGTAGTTTGAACATCAAACTTGGTTGTACTGATTGTAGTCTTCTTGCCTGCCACAGAAGAAAATTGTTTTGAGTACTACCATAACAGGGTTTTTATTCTCCTTTCCTTCTTGCTATTCTTTAGAGCTTTACATGAAAGGCTCATGATGAAGGAGACTGAGAACTGCAAAGGTGTGTGGTTGAGATGTGAGCAAGCTCTGTGTGTGGTGAAATATTAAGCATATAAAGCTCCATTAACATACTAAACAAGAGATGCTTTATACTTCTTGGGACTTCAAATCAACAGCAAAGTAAAACTTCTTGGCTTCTATTGTATTATGCTGAGGATATTTTTTTCTCACCTTTTAGAAGGGAGCTGGGAAAACGTGATGGAAAGTCCGTAAGAGATCAACCATGTCAAGTTTAGAATGTGTGTTCTCAAGAGAGAGCAGTGAGTTCTCAACTTGAAGACTTTATGGTATATCAAGTGTCTTGCTTTTATTTAGCAATCAGGGTCAGAATTATGAAAACTAGACTATTCTTGCTGGTTTAGCCTGCACAGTTACCTTACTTTTATTTGCCAGAAAACAGTTTAATTTAAGACAACTGTAATAAGTTACAATAATTGGTCCATCGTGCCACTAGAAAAGGAGGAAAATGAGGAAAAAATATTAGACTGCAGCACAACTTCATAGCTGTTTAAAGATTTGGATCATACACCCACCATGAGCTCTTCATAACTACAACTTTATCTTGCTGCATTACAAAACAGTTTTGAATTAAGTAATGATGGTACTTGTCATTTCCCCAGGTTCTGTTTTTCTTTCAGTGCCCATGTTGGAAAGTACACTGTACGTGTGTGCAATGAATTAAATAACCCTTAAACTTGATTGCAAAATACTGCTTTTCTGACATCTTTTTCTGCGTTTCTAAAGGAATTTGAAGGTTTAGATTGACCAGTTTTTGTGAATGTTTGCTCATGCTTAGTAAATTACTTGCATGTTTGCTTCAAACTCCCCCTTAAAGTGTGAAAGAACTTCATAATTCACTAGCAGGCTTTTCTTGGAAAAAATCCATTTGGTAGTGGTGGGTCATATTGTCTCTCCCCTAGTGTAGGGTGTGCTGCATATTAACCTCCTCGGGGAGTTACTTCAGATTTTGTAGTCTTTAATTATGGATAGATGTAGGTGATAAACTAGTTATCAGACAGAATTGACAGAGTTCCTTTATGTTTTGCCCCATCACAAGTCGTCTGTGCCAATGTGAGTTGATAATCCAGTTGATTCACATTCAAAGAGCTTAAACCTAGTAGACTTGTTTTGGATTGAATTGCTAGCACTTTGCAGGCATGAGCCAAAATAAGAAGGAAAGAAGGCTTTGTGTCCATGGCTTTTCTTTGAAATATAGTGAACAGGCAGGTGTAAGTAATGACTCTCAACATGATTCCTAGACAGTATAAGACTGCTAATTTCATCTTTACATATTTTGACATGAGTACAGGTTTGCAACTCATGAGTATGTGGGACTGTTCTTTTTCTACCCTTCTCCACTGCATGTTAGACTTGATCTTTAATAACCATGTAGTTCTTAAGTATCCCAGAATCATGTGTTGAGAACATCCTTGCTAACACTTGGGTTTCCACTCCTATGTCAAATGTGCTTTAAGTAGAGTGGTGCTAGCAAAGGACATGTGAAGTCTAGAGTATGTTTAGCCACATCTAATGTTATTACAAATTACATTGAAATTACAAATAAAGATAACTTGGAGATTTCCAGCAATTTGAATGGAGATTATTTAAACTCTATACAGTAATAGAAAGAGAGGCTAGTAGGACTTGAGGACCTGAGTTAAAACTTCAGAGGATCTCTAGAAACAGATTTCCTAGGTAGACTTAGGTTGAAATACATTATTAAACACATGTTATGCAAGGTATTCTTTTAAAATCTGAAAGTAGTGCAGATTATTCCAGCTTGTCTGATGGGTTCTTCTCGCCTTTGTCACCTATGTGTGGTCTCTCACTTGTGAATACCGAATTGCACTACAGCAAATGTGCTAATGACATTCCTTGGCAATTTCTGTGTTCTTCCTCCTTTGTGGAGGAATTTGAAATAAAGATAAGAGTTTAAAAACAAAGGATGTTTATTTAAGTTTAGCATGAAACCAAGCATGAAAATGAGAAAAGTTATTCTAGGTCCAGGTATTCTAGGTCCAGGTCTAGGTAAGTTTGTTGTTAGAGAGATCAAGCTCTTTTGTGAGCAAATGCTGGGGAGGTTTATGTGGCCTTCGAGATGAGTAGAGTTGTGCCATAAGTTTGTAGGTCAGCAGGTGCTTCCAAGGTGGGAATCACGTCAGGATCAGGGTTTAGTTTGGCTTTTTTTTTTTCAAAACTGGAAAAGCTCCTGTGTGCATTTGTTGGTTTCACATAGTACATTTGAAAAAGCTTCAGAAATACAGGAAATAGCATATTCCTGGTTATTACAAATGCAAACAGTTTAAAATAGCAATGGATAGTGAAACAGGTTCTGTTTTAGCTTTGTGCTTAGGATTTCTGGGGAGATTTTTTATTCTTGGGCTTTTCAAAAAAGATTGATGCCAGGCTTGCATTTAAATAAATTATTCAACAGATTTACCCAAGTATTCTAGAGGGTTTTTTTATCCTTATTCCTCTTGATATTTTTTCAAAGGTGATAACTGCTGCAGCTGAGTTGTAAATATGTGTTCCCATTTCTGACAACCTGTTTTTTCTTCAGAAAATTGCTTTTGATCAAATAACCTCAACAGCAAAAGACAGATCTGTACATCAAGATGTGTGTTAGAAATAAAAACTACAGAAGAAATAAGAGATAGAAGTATGATGGAAAGCCCAACATTCTTCATCTCTTTCTTTTGATTGCTACTTTACTGTAATGCAATATTTAACTAATTGTGGGTTTTCTTAAACTGCTCTGCTGAAACTCAGAGGACACTCTCACTTCATTGATACCTTATTTCCAGCTACGTTGTCATTGTTGATGCTTGATTTGATGCGTTTGGCACAATTCTCACTCTTAAGTATATAAAAAAAATGCTGATTTTTAATTACATTGAATAAATACCTACTTTTAAAAAATACTCATTTTCTATGTGTTAAGCATGTAATAGATAAAATACTTCCAGCTGCAGTTTAGTCAATCATGCAGTATGACAAGTAAATGTTAGGAAGTAATTTCTGTATAAATTAGGTACCATGTCAAAAGCAAAATGAGTTATTTAATGATTTTTCTTTTAAATGGCTACAAAATACGTGGAAAACTATACACTTAGGAGCCACCTGAAGCTTAAAGGAGGTGCTTTTTAAAGATTCTGCTTTTGAAACTTGTAGCTTTCCTGTCTATAAAATGTGAAGGCAGTTCTGTAATATGACATTCATAAATCAATACTTACGTGGTCCAAGCTTATCCTTTCCCTGCTCCTATATCTCAGCTTGCTCTGATGTGTTGGTGCCAATTCTTACCTGACTCTACAGTGAGCCGTTCTAGAGTTAAATCAGCTGATGGGAGCAATGCACACCTGAGGAGGAGGGAAGGAAATGGAAGTGCTTTTAGACAGCTCAGCATCTTCAATCACCTCACCATGTGGTCATCTTTAGTTCAATCCCACAGCCTCTATCACTTCAGAATAAAAGTGTCACGCTGTAAAGCGGTAGTTTTGTAGAGCCATATATAATGGATTTTATTAACACACTAATTATAAAATACTGTTTTAAGGACATAGAAATTTACACCACCACACAAACTTAGATTAAAATTTAGTTTCTTTAAAATTCAGTATATTTAAATTAATCTGAGCATCAAGTGCTTTAAAAAGCTGCTGTTTTTTGGCTGCTGACCTTCAACTGCTTCTGTGTTCCTCCTTCTCAGCCCATACAAGGTAATTTGTGGTGATCTGTCTGAGTAGGAGGGCAGTGTATTTCTGATTATGCGAGGCAGGACTGCAGGGTCATGATGTGAACACAGAGATTTCTCTTGGAGTAAATAATGAGCAGTAAGTTGATTCCACCACTGCCCTCATTATATGCTCTGTGCATCAGAATTCTAGATGCAAATAGCCATTGTTTGTTTAAACCTTAAAAGATCGTTATTTTACTAAAGATTTTGTAAATACATGGATTAAAGGCATCTGAAGAACATTTTAGATAACCTGTGAGTTACTCAGATTTCTCTGTTATTGTGAACCTGGAATTTATTAGCAATTGTGTTAGCTTTCTAGTGTTGTGTTTTATCTTATGTTAGAGATGAACATATGAAATATGTACTCATGACTCTTCTTAAAGCCTTGCTGACAGCACAAGAATTGAAAACTAGTTCAGAAGATCAGTTAAGTTTATAGTAGAGTTGTGATGGTGGATTTATAGTAAAGGTAGGTTTCTTCTTAACTAAACTCAGGGACTGAGTATATTTTGAAGCACTTATTCTTCTAAACATATCACATTATCATCAGAAATAAAATGAAACTTTTTCTGTACTATGGGATAAGATGAAAATGCATTGACCATCTTCAAACAAAAGACCCAAATTAGATTATTAGGTTAATGATTTTGACAAGGGCTAGTTTGTTGTGTAGTTTTTTTCCATTAACAAAAATAATAAATTATCCACAGCCGATTATCTCTTGCAGACAGTGTCTCTGAGTTTGAAAAGACAAAGCTGACATCCTTTCTTCTGTTCGGCAGATGGCGACGGACAAAGTGAACATTTATTACCAGTCTGTGAAGACCAGCAATGTCGAAGAAGTGCCATCTACGTAACCAAGCTAGGATTGGATCAGGTATTGAGAGTCTGGAATTGCAAAGACAAAGGAGCATGTTGTACTTTATGAAATAGGAAAATTATTTTTTGGGAAAGAAAAAGGAAACTTCCTCACCTGTAATTATTGCATATAAGAAACTTTCATTTATTGATTGATTTTTATTACCTATGTGAAAATACAGATTTGGTGGAAGAAATTGCATATCTAGCATTCTATATCATGAAAAATTGTACTCAATAAAATTATGGATGTTTCTGAGTCACTTTCTTGACTTCAAAACAGTGCATCTTAAGTGCTGTAACTGGCCTAACATGAGAGGGAAGTCAAGGTTTGTGTTAAGAGTTGGAAATAGGTATCATTAATTCAAATAAGCTTCTGCAGCTGGTTAGGAAATGATTTTATAGGGATTAAAAAAAAAAAAAACAAAATACATATTAAGTTGAACCAACCCACACCATATATCCTTTGTTTCTACTGTGACCTTGATTGTTATTAAGTAAATTTCCCAGACTTGTGTATAAAGACTCATTTGGGATAAGGATCTTCAGTACTGGGTTTCCCTTAGACTATTTCAGCTTAATTTGGTCACGACTACTTGTTTGAGAGACACAGTCATAATTCATGTAGTAAATTATAAATATGCTTTATTATACATTTACAACTTAGAGTAAATGAAGGCACCAAGTAAACGTTAGGTTAATAAATGTTTTTACAAAATGCATACTTTGGCAATATGAACCTAAAGAAAAGGTGTAGGATAAAGTACTTGTTTATTGCTGACAGCAAAGCCCACTGCAGTGTGCTCACAGAAACTTGTATGTACATATTTGATGTTTCTAACCAGGTTATGAAATACTGACTGGTCCTTCACTGACAAAAAGTAGAATTTTTGTGTATAAGTAATATCTTCTGATCTGCATTTCACAAATTTATAGGTGAACGTACTGTTTGTTCATGGAACAGTACATACTATGACAAGGTGCTTGTCACAGTCTGCAGCCTAAGTTTACAGTGTAGATTTTCTTGATTTAAATAACCAGAATTGGTAGAACACAAGCTATAGCACACATTCCTACTAGTGAGAAAATCGGTCTGTATTGAAAAGGAAAGCATGCAGCTGCTAGTCAGGTAAAGAAGTATATCCATGATGGAATATGCCATTAGTATAACAAAGAGAAGTAACTCAAAATGTGGTAATGTATAGCCTTTCAGTGTTCTAATCTTGGCATCTCTAATCTTAGAAGTGCATGTTTTCCTGTGCACACTCTTATTTGGTTGCTTGTAGGTTTGTTGTTACTTTCACAGTAATTCCCTGTGAACACAGAGGCAATGGATTATAGTGTTGCTGAATACACAGTGTTACAGTAGAGTTTGATTTACAGATCATAGCCTTCGCATAAAGCAAGTGGAAGTTCAATTCATGGTACTTGCATTGCTTTCTGGCCAAAGGGGAGAACTCAGACTTTGATAAGCATGTTACACTGATTATATTGCTGTAATGGGCTGCTTACATTTCACTGTTGAGTAGTTGGGCTGCTCTTATGTCAAAAGACAACTGCTCTTTAGCTCTATATTTAGTTCTTTAGTCTTGATAATAGAAGTAGTAAAAGACATTTGAGGTTTTCTGCTCAAGTAAATTTGAGACAGATATTCTTGATGAAAGTAATTCCACTGTAGAAAATCAACCACGCACAAATAGCATGTACCACTCGGAGAAAAGGCCGTTACTTGAGAGTAGTGGGTGACTGGGCAGTGTGCTAAAGAAAAATTAGATTAGTTCTGGGCTCCCCAGCTCAAGAGGGACAGGGAATTTCTGGAGAGAGTCCAGCACAGGGCCACCAAGATGATAAGGGGACTGGAACATCTTCCTTATGAGGAAAGGCTGCAGGAACTGGGACTGTTTAGTCTGGAGAAAAGGAGACGGAGGGGAGATCTCATTAATATTTACAAATATCTAAATGGTAGGTGTCAGGAGGTTGGGGCAGCACTTTTTTCTTGTTGTATCTAATGACAGGACAAGGAGTGATGGAAAGAGCCTGGAACAGAAAAAGTTCCATTTCAACATAAGGAAAACCTTCGTCTGTGAGGATGAGGGAGCCCTGGCCCAGGCTGCCCATGGAGGCTGTGGAGGCTCCTTCTCTGGAGGTTTCCAAAACCTGCCTGGACATGTTCCTGTGTGACCTGATCTAAGTTGACCTGCTTCTGCTGGGGGGTTGGACTGGACGATATCTAAAGGTCCCTTCCAACCCTACCATTCTGTTATTCTATGACATGTGGTCCATAAAATGATGCTGTGGAGAGGTGTGCAATGGCAAGTCAGGCTTTGAACTTGTTCTAGTAAGATCTCATTTACATTAGTCTATCTACAGTGTATTTCTCATGATCCCTTTGGCACAGCTGGATGGCTACTGGAAAGCCAGGCAGATTGAGGAGAATTATTTCAAGGATGGTCTTTCATCACAGGTTTTAATTTATTTAATGGTTTCATCTTTATAAGTATTAAAAACATCTCAGAGAAAAAAATTCTTCTTTTGGATAATGGAGGATAAGTTCAGGACAACAAGATACATGTGAGTAACTACTAAAATTTTAAAAGAATGTGAATGTTTCCATAGCAACAGAAGAATTACTGTCAGATCTGAAGTAGAACCCCATACACTTTCAGATCGTGGCAGGTGTTAGGACACCTCAGACTTCTTTAAATTCACCTGAAATAGCTACAGACTAATCTGCCAGCTGAATTAGATCTCTCATCTAGATTCTGAAAATCAGATTTCTCCCCGAAATTTGTTTTCAAGTCCCTAGTACTGTTAATTGCAGAAATTGTAGATCGTAATATCCTTAGAGATGACTAATCTTTAACAGTGGGGAGAGGCGGATTGCAGCTGCTGGAATTTTCATAATCACAGATCCTACAAGATCATATCACTTCTAAGTTGTCTTTCTGAAAGCAGCTGTGGGGCTGAGTATCACATTCCAGCATCAAAAACATGACTTGTGCTGCTTTGGATACCTTTTTCTGTGTTGTTAATTCAGTGTTGGGGATTGCTATCTTCAGGGCTTTGAACACTAAGTTAATGGTCTAATTTGTAAGTCATTTACTAAGTTTATTTTTGTGCCATAGTGGCTACTCAACAGTATATGGAATTCAGGTGACCTTCAGACACACTGAAAGCCTACAGCATCCTCAAACCACTGCATTTATTTTTTATGTGCAGCTGAACTACAACACACATGGACAGCAGAGGGAGAGCCCCTGAGGAAAAGTACTTCAGTTGCTGTGGTCGTTTCTTTCAGGCCACTTTTGATACTCATCTTTTTATTGGAAAGGGTAGCGTTCCTCATAGAAAGGAAGTGAAACTCTGGCATTTCCAGAAAAGTTATTGGCCAAGAATTGACTACCAATTTCCAAATGCTTCCTGACCACAGCTGGCTCCTTGCTTCTTTTAGGTGACCCAGAAGTGGGCAACTGGCTGGATTGGATTTCTACCTTAGAATAAAAGGGAAAAAATAGTTTCAGTCTTTTTCCTGTTAAAATAGTGACAGCAAACATGAAGCCTAAAGTAATTATCAGGATTATCCATTACAAAAGTAGATTTACATAATTGACAAACATTTTCATTTTTTTGCCTTCTGAACTGAAATATATGTCTTGAGGCACACGCACAACTCATCTTGAGTATTTTTACACAATATTGCTGTTAGAAATATCAAGAATGAATTTCAACAGAAGTGTTGATTACTCTGAATTCAAACTGTCAGAGTGTTTCTGTGGTGCTCGAATATGCTCTTGTTACACATCAAACAAGACTGATGGTTTTTGAAATGTTCTGTAACTGCTGTTATAAAACGTCCCCCAGCTGATTCAGTGGGATGGATGAATCTTACTCTGTAGCATGCACAGTGATGGTGCTTGGTAGCAATAGATGATGTTTCTGTTTTGCCTGTTGTTTTATATTTCATTATAGACCTTATGATTGTAAAATTGCTTTCTAGGAATCACTTTGAGAAAAAACAGAATAAGAATTAGGATTTTTACATAAAAAATCATTTTTAATTTTGTTTCTTTAAAATGATGTTACCATATAGGGGAGCACTTGGAAAGTACATGATGGATATAACTGGATTTCATTGCAATGATTGCATGAACGATACAGTGCAAAGTGAAAACTACATTACATTTCATGGCTCTGATTTCAATCAGTGACTTTCAAAATCACAGTATTTTGTAATAATATTGTTTCATCTGTTTTCTGCACGATAAACAAGAGCTAAAAAAGTAAGCCTTTGGAAAATTTCCCTCAGGTGTAGTCTTGTTCTTATTTCCTGTTTCTTAATCTTTCCCAAATCCTCAGTAGCTAACAGTAACTCATTAGGCTTGTACAGGTTGAGGGGGGACAGGATTCGAAGTATGTTGTATTTCAACTTTGAGTTTTAATGAAGAGCATTGTAGGTCATCGTTGCAGTTCTGATTTCATTACTTCTATAGGCAGACATGCCTTAAGTACATCAGTTTGGCAGAACTGTTCCAGGCTTTGAAGCCATCCATGATATCCAAATAAAGTTGACCTTAGCGCAATTAATAATTCTGGGGGCCTCTCTAATATGCATGTGGTTGTAATTGCAAGGGAGCAGCCCTGGTGTTGCACACAATTGCCATGTGGCAGGAATGTTGTTGATTGCTGAATTGTGTTAGTGAAGGAGCCTCACAGCAGGAAATGATGCTGTCAGAGATCTCATTCTGGTTCCTGAAATAGCTAAATCAAGGCTTGGATGAGAGACATTTAAGATGCTGTTAAGTGCTTTTGATGTTGGTGATGGTGATCCTTTAAGATGGCACCCCTCTGTCCTTTTGAAGGCACTGTCAGTTGACTTATGAAATTACTTCTGGCTTTAAAAATTGCACTGAATTTTTCTATAGCATTGAAATGTTAACCCTGGTACTTCAGCTTCATACCAACTTATGAAATTACTTTGATTTTAATTAAGATAAATTCTTATTTAGTACCTCTGCAGCACTTTGGAAAGTAAGTACAGATATATTCCATTTTTTGTCCTGGAGAAATTATACTTTGCATTTCTTTTGAGCTTTCAAATTGATACTGTAATCTTAATTTCTTATCAAACAGTTCACTATCTGGTGCTGCTGGGGAGATAGGAGGGGGAACTGAAGCTCTTGAACTTAAATATCTATGAATAATAAAATTATTCAAGCTGAAATGAATGTTCGGAGATCCAGCCTCCTGCTTTAAGCAGGGTCAACAGTGCTTTTAGACCATGTTGTTTAGAGCATTGACCACTCAAATTTTGAAAACCCCTAAGGATAAAGATTCTGCAGCTTCTCTGGGCCTCTTTCCTAGTGTAATTATCATAATCATAGTGAATTTTTGTCTGTTTCTTTATCTCTACTTGGAACCTCCCTCATATCAATCTGTGACCACTGTCACTTGTTCTTCTGCTATGTACCTCAGTAGAGAGCCTGGCTCTATCTTCTCAGTTACCTCCTTGCAGGTATTGGAAGGCCCCTGTTAGATCCTATCCTCTCCTAATTTTTCTGTTCTTGAGACTGAGCAAGCTCTGTGCCCTCAGCCTGTCCTCTGTGTAAATGTTCAACTCCTGGCCCTCTCGGTGACCCTTCTCGAAACACACTCAATATTCTCAAATCATTCTTGCACTTGGAGGGCACAAAACTGGACACAGAATCCAGATACAGACTAACAAGTAGTGAATAAAGAGAAATAACCCTTTGCCTCCAGCCGCAGGAGCTCTGGCAGCAGTTACAGTGCAGCGTGCTGTTTGCTGTCAGGCTGCCACACTCAGCTTTGCCTTACTGTTTAGCAGAGCTGCTCCCCAGCTGGTCAGTCTCCAGCCTGTACTGTTGCAGGGGTCTACTCCCTTGTGCAGGACTTTCTTTGTTGATTTAAACAAGGGTCCTTGTTTAACCCTTTTTTGCCTCTCTGGGTCCCCTCTGAATGGGCCACCCTGTGCTGACACACACTGATTATATCCCCCAGTTTGGTGTTGTCCACAAATTTAATGAGAGCGCATCCCTTCTCCATCTTTAATGCTGACTATTGTTTGCCATTCCAAGCAAAACAAAGGGATGTGGGATCTCCAGGGCCTGATGTCTTGGGCTTACCTACATGTAAGGATTTGTACAGATTCAAGGCAAAGCTGAACTTTGATGAAGTTGTTCCTATCTCCATGCACTGGGCATATGCCAAAACACATATCCTTTCCTCTTAAAACCTATCCCTTTTTTTTTTTTCTGTTCTGGGAGAATTTAATATATGGAAAATACTTCACGTTAATTTTTTAATTTGGAGACAGGCTTGGGAAATAATCCTTTTCTCTTTTAAAAATGGTTAAGAATCCTGACACAATGAATACACATTGGCTGTTTTTCAAATAATTAGGTTATTTTAATAAATAAAATGGATTTACTTAGCTGCTGTATTTTTAAAATTTATTTTACAGTGGATTCCAGTCTTGCAAGACTTCCGAAATAAAGATACCCTCTGGGGCTTTGTACCATATGAAAGTGACACATCCTCAACAGAAATTTCATTTCCAATTACGCTTCACATTGGAGATTACAATATGGATGGCTACCCAGATGCTCTTGCTATACTAAGGAACACATCTGGAAGGTAGAGTATATGTAAACCTAGAAAAAAAAAAACTATTAAATGCACGTTAAGTCATCATCTTCTGTCAAATCCTGAATTGAGCTCTCAGTGTCAGCTGGTAACGCCCAGCTGCTGAGAGCTGGGGAGCCTATTCCGTGGTGTCATGTGGACTGAACATTTATTGGTGCCTGCTGAAAAATGCACTAGTGTGTTTTACCCCTTTTCAGAACCAGGAATTTTGGATGCACCTAATAACTTACCACTGATTTTGTATCACCAAAAGAACTTGTAACTTTTCCTGTTGAATTTGTCAGTGTAATCATTCTCTTTTTTTTTTCTTCGTTATATTCTTTCTCAATACTTTGTGTTGCTACCACCTGCTGTTAGGTGGGAGAGGGCATGTGCTGATGCTTACAGGGAGGCTATTGTACATCGACGAGTTAGTGATCCAGTTGACCTGAGCTCCCCTGTGCTGTTCAGCTCATACCATTTGGCTGCAGGATAAACTGCCAGCAAATCGTAACGGAGGAGCCTGTAGGCAGCTCTCGCTTGGCACCTGGTGATGATACCATTGGCATGTCCTTGCCTTCACCTTGAAGTAAAACAGCTTTTTTTCATGTGAACATTCTTTTGCTCGACAGTAGGAATGATGAATAGACTTGTTTACTTCTAAGAAAAACCTAAAAGAGCTCTATAGACCATAATGCCAGCGAACCTCACTGCAGATAGGATATGTGCAGCATGCCATGCCCTGACGAGAGGTGTCAGGTGTCTCTCACACTGCACCACTCAGGTTTTCCAGCAACTAAAGATTTTCTGTAAGATTTTCTGTACTACCTCCTTTTCTTTCTCATGTCATCGCTTGTAAAACATATTTGAATCAATACCTTGTGGAGTCTCAACATCTTCCTTACCAGAATCTATGACAAATACTTGCACTAGTGCATTACAAGGCAAAAAAAAAGTGTCTCTTAGAGGTGTACTTACTGTCTTCCTCAGTATGGTATTTTGGATGAGCTTGGGTGCAGGCTCATAATTTGAATTAATAGTAAGGGAAAGAACTGAGGAGTTCACTTAGGTGCTTAAGGTAGTATATAGACAGTATAGGCAGTATATATTTGGATGCTGAAGTCAAAGAAGTCAATTCAGATCCTGTAGTGGTTGTCTGAACATGAGTCACCCACTGACGTTTTTGTGTTAGTTTTTCAGATACGGACACATACCTAAAAATGACCCAGTCTGAAGAGTTATTCAGCCTCTGTGATGTGATTCAGAGTCAAGGCAGTGAGCAGATGAGCTCTGTGTCTCTACCTCTGAGCCTTAAAATAAGCAGCACAGCAGATGTTTATATTCAGGTATCTATCAGAGGAGAAGGAGGTGATGCTGTTACTGCCCAGAACTTGCATAGGCCAAGTTAAAGCTCTTCGGCTCTGAATGTTGGGTTGTTTATTCCATAGCCTTAGTTGAGAGTTTGTGTCTTCATCAGTCATTGAATAAGACTGTAAACAGTCTATGGAGAGCAGACTGGAACCAGTCTTTCCTTTTCCACAGAAGAACTATGACATTTAACTGTAAAGTTGTTCTTGGTTTGGGACTTAAGCCCCATAAATGTTGTTTTGAGGTATACTACAGGCAGTCTTCTAGTGTGTACCCTGATGATTCATGCACTGCAGAAGGACCTTGTGTAGATGTATGGAGTTGAGACATTTATTTGAAATGATTTTTTTTTTTTCTTTCAAATTAAAAAAAACGGTTTTAAAGGACTCCCTTTATCTTTTAAGACAGGAGCCTTGCCCGTCTGGCTGGTGTGTAATTATGGCAACACTGTGTAAATGATTTAAGTAGTTTAAAAATAGTTACTCTTCTAAAAGCCCAGTTGCAATGAGTTACTGTGACACACTTTTCTCCTTGCTTCTGATTTGGTTTGTTTATTCAATTGAGTTCATCTTAAAGTTGTTTTGATCTTTGACTTCAAAGTTGAGTGACACAGTAAGGCATAAGGACTGAAGGTACTGGCAGATGATTTGTCAGGTTGTGAAAAAGGAAGTTCAGAAAGCTGAGGGAAATCTGGCCAAAAAAAAAAAGTAAGTAAAATGAAAATTAAGAAACACTTTGCATGTTAACATGTATATTTTCAATATTTGTAGAAAAGTAAAGGAAATGCACTCATGGTACTTTGGGATGAGAATGAAAGTCACGTTTTTTGCGCCCACTATGAAATGCCACTTTCTAAGGAATATTAATTCATTGTTTCTGAGGGCCTTAAACAAATATGTGTAACTGGGTCATAGAGTGAAGAGAGTTAAAACAGTGTGGGAATTAAATTAAAAGCTCTTCTTAAATTAGAGCAAATTAAAGTGAAAACCTTATTTAATTGATTTTAAACACTTATGGATCAAGCTGTTTGTTTATTTCTCTGAAGCCTTTCATGCTACATCTACCAATCTAATTTCGGTGATTGATTACTGTGATTAAATGATAAAAGCATTTTTGTAAACTCTTGACCTCAATCTGTGCTATAGTCTAGGAAGCCTAACTTATAGTTGCTGTCTGTAACTTAAAGAAATTAAAGGAGGCAGAAACCATTTTATTAATCTGAAAATATTCTGCTACATTATAATGGAAGAATATGAATAAAATCAATTCTCTGTTTTCATCATAATTCTGGAAAACACTTTAAGGTCAAGTTCTTAACAATGCCTCCAAACACTGAAATAAAGATGTGATACGTAGGAGTAACTTTGGACTATGGTTCTTCCAGGCCAGTAAGTCAGGAAATATGATTAACAGCTTCAAATATTCACAGAGTTGCTGTAAGACCACCCTGTTTCATCCCCTGCCATGTCCATCTGATTGCAAATAAAAGCATGTAATAGTCTGATAGCATGGAGATATTCCTTATTAACAACAACAAGGAATCTGACTTGTGTTTGCAAGTGTGGTGGAGTTTAAACACAGACTCAACAAATGCACAGTCAATTCTTACATATTTATCTGCCCATTATAAATTCTTTTAACTTGTGACTTGAGTCAAAACCTGCACATTAGAATTCCAGTCTACAGATAGTTCTTCAGGCTAGATACATACATGAATTTTTGTTCTCTCTAGTTATGACTGTATTAGAAATTGTATATGTATACAGAATAATAATAGGTTAAGAGTATTTTATTGGCAGGTATTCATTGGTCCATCTCTATCTACTTCCCGTCTTGCCTAAATGCATTCATTTTTTTCACACACTGGTTTTGAATTGTCTCTGGCAGCATTGAAAGTGTAAATACTTTATGTGAGTCTCTAAATACCTGTATTTCTCCCACCTAATTAGATGAAACAAATTCTGGTTAACCACTTGTTTCCAAATTAAATGGTAACTGTGATGCTGTTACTGAAAGGGTGGAATGTTTTTCACTGATAAAGTAATGGTAAGGTTGGAATTGGCACAGAATCACAGAATGGCAGGGGTTGGAAGGGACCTTTTAGAGATCTAGTCCAACCCCCTGCTAAAGCAGCTCCACCTAGATCAGGTCACAGAGGAGCCTCCAAACCCTCCCTGGGCAGCCTGTGCCAGGGCTCCCTCACCTCAACAGTGAAATAGTTATTCCTTATGTTTAAATGGAACTTTTTGTGTTACAGCTTTTTTTCCATTACCCCTTGTCCTGTCACTGGATACAGTATCTCTGCCACTGGTAATAAATAACAGTAAAGACTGGAACTTTGAGATAACAACTGTATATGGATAGTTGAATGAAAAACTTTTGATTATAATCACTTATTTTACAGGTATTCATGCTCAGTTTTAAGTTAATGTGTATGTATTAATTCTCTATAGGGGTCTACTTGAAAAGACTCTTCTTTGATCCAATTATCTCTTCCTAAATCATTGTTAATTGTCATCTGTCAGAAGTAAGGCTGGATAAAGGGCTTGTTTTAAGTGTAGGATTGATGAGCACCTTGTAATTGAGCAAACCTGAAAAACAGACAAATCCAATTATTCTGAATGTGTGGAGGAAGATATTAGTCATTTAGATGTCCCCTGTATAACTATAAATGAACTAGCCTAAAACTGACAGAATGAGAGATATATGGAATTAAGCAGTAAATATTTAATTCTAATTGCAAAATAATATGTTAAAATAAAACTGTGATTAGTCTTCAGTCTTTCTTTGGTGTTAACTCTTGCCTGTAGTAACTTGGCCTTATTAAATTAAGCTTTGCTGCATAGATAACCTTCAGTTCAAAGGTTCCAAATCAAAGACAATGCTGTACTTTATGAGCTGTACGTTACTGAGCACCATTCATAAGCTATTTGGGATAATGTTTTGCAGGCAGTACACAGGTTAGTTGCCACTAGTGCACATTGGTGTGACTACCTAAATATTAAAAGTAGTGCAAATAGCATGTTAAGGACCATATGCTGGTCTTAGTTCAGAGCTCTTTTGCTCTGCCTTTTCTCAATATTTAAGCTACTTTTAGCCTAGAGAAGAGGAGGCTGAGAGGAGACATGATCACTCTCTACTGCTACCTGAAGGGGAGTTGTAGTGAGGTGTGGGGGTTGATTTCTTCTCTCCAGTAATGAATAATAGAACACAAGAAAATGGATTTAAGTTGCCATGGCGAGGTTTAGATTGGACATTAGGAAGAACTTCTTCACTGAAAGGATTGTTATGGAACTAGAGTCACCATTCCTAGAGACAGTCAAAAGATGCACAGATGAGGTGCTGATGGACATGGTTTCGTGATGGGCTTGGCAGGGTGAGGTGCCTGATTGGACATGATGATCTTAAAGGTCTTTTCCAACTGTAGCAATTCTATGATTCTGTGAATTGCTCAATGCTGAGTGTTACGCATTTATGTAGCAATTCAGCATTGGTTTTAAGGTTTTACCATTGTAGCAGTGTCTGTCTTTGTGTCTTCCCATATAGATTTTCAGGGACATTGCTTTGTCATTTTAAGGGTGATTTTCATTATTATGGGGAGATATTTTTTTCTGATTACTTTGATTAATATCTTCATTCTCACAGTGCAGTTTGTGTTATGTTGTTGTTTGTCCAGTTTGTGATACTCTGAAAGTCATCAAATGCACAATACCAAGGAAAGGGGAGGAAAAAAAGGTTCCTGCAGTAAATAAACTTCTTGTGTCTATCCATTCACAAGGTTTCTAGTTTATGTGAAGTGTGAAGCAAGCTTGACAATCTTTTTAAATAATTGTCATCTAATTTCTGGAATTTAGAATATGTGATTTGAAAGAGAGCATCTTTATAAAACTTCCTCCACATGTAAAAAACCAGTGTATCAAAATGACAAAAATAGAAATGGAAACAATTTGCATCGCTTAGGTTGTCACCTTACCTTATAGTTGGTTAATCTGATATGATACTTAGGTAATATTTTAAATGAGTATGACCACTTAACAATTTCAATCTATGATAATGAGTTTTGAATTACAGATAAAGCAACGTCTTAAAGAGCATAGATCACTTAATTTCATTTTGGCTGGACATTAATTCAATATATTCATGCTTCTAACAGTGAAATGGTAAAAAAATGGGTTGTTCATTTTAAGCTTCCATCAAATGCAGCCATATGACAGAAAAATAAAGGCCTAATTGGTGTATTTTTCACAGAAGCTCAAGAAATGGGATTATAGGGTTTTAAGAGAAGTGTTTAAATATCCTATTTTGACTTTTGACACATCTTACACAGAACAAAATTCTACATTTTTCCCATTGAAGGTTCTGAAATGTTAACTTGGCAGCAAGCAAAGAAACTGGTTTTGTCAGAAGTGGTTTTTTTCCTGGGGTAAATGTTTTGCTCTTCTCTAACTCTTTCTGAGATGGGTGGAGCAGATATATGAATGTTGTGGGATACGATCCTTATGAGTAGCAAATTATCTGAAACGTACCACACAAACAAAGAAAAATAAAAACTTTCCTAAGGAGAAGTGCATGTATGAGTGCATCTGGGTGTATGTATCCAGGAGACACTGGATGCCTTTAAGATACAGAAAAACACCTTGCTTTTATTCTCCAAAACAGCAATATATTCAAGGTCATCATGAAGTGGGTTTGGTTATTGGCCCTGGGCTCTGACATGCTTAACTAGCTTTATAGAACACTGTCTGCTCCTGGCTCTGCCCCCAGAGAGGTGGAAACTTCATCTGTTCCCATTGCCAAGGCAAAAATGAATTCTAACGGGCTTCCAGGATACAGACCTGCCAAACAATTGGACTCCCAGTTGGTAAAGTCTGAAGGTTTTCCTAGTTCCAAAGAGAGTGGCAATATTACAGTATCACAGAGTCATGGAATCATTTCAGTTGAAAAAGACCCTTAAGATCATTGAGTCCCAACCACTGACCTCACGCTGCCGAGCCCACCGGTAAACTGTGTCCCTCAGCACCTCGCGATACGGCTTTGAAATATATCCAGAGATCAGAGACAGGGTATCATGATGTTAGTTATCAGCATGCACATGTGAACCTTGTGTCTCCCACTGGCCAATGAGCATGTATGAGAGAAATTCTTTAGAAGGGAGATTTTGCTGTACTAGACCTGGTACTCAAGATTGCTTGTTAGTTTCTTATTTTAGTATTACAGCCTATCCTTCTGTCTGTTACGTGTCAGCAAATGTTGCATTTGGTCTGTCTTGTCTTATTTTTGCAGAGCTATTAAGTTAGGTTTTGTGGCCTATATTTTGTTTTGAAACAATGGAAAACATACCAGTAAAGATTTGGTTTAATCTTAACTTTAGTTAAAACATTATGTAATGTGTAAGAAAATGTATTAATGGAGCTGTGTGTGGAAGAGATTCTCTTGAAAAATAAAAAAGCACTGACATTTTTAAGTAGTGTTTAAGCTGAAGGACTGTGGAAAGATTATGGAAAATGGCAGATAAGTGCACTTGTTTCAGAGTAGAAGAAAATGTTCGGCCTTTTGAGTGGATGGTTAATGAAATGATTCCTGCTGATTTGTACCCACTTATTTAGTGTACTTATTGGTTTGTCAGGCATGGCATAATGGTCATAATTCTGTCTGCAAAGTTAAAATAAATGCTTATGTATCTTAAAGTGTCCAGTGGCTGCTAGCTTTGTTTGGATTATATTTAACTTCATCAGACTTAAAGTATTTAATTACAGTATATTTGTAACACCTATTATTTAGACTGTTTATAGCAAAAAAGCTTTTTTTAAATACATGTAAATATGTATTTTTTACAGCAATCAACAAGCATTTTTACTAGAGAACGTCCCGTGCAATAACATAAGCTGCAAGAGCATACATCGCATGTTTAAAGTCTTTTGGGACCGCTCGGATCTCAATCAAATCAAGGATGCAGTGGTAGCAACCTTCTTTGATATATACGAAGATGTAAGTTCACCTCTTCACTGCAGCAAACAGCATCTCTCTGTGCTGCTGTGTCTGTGTGCCATGGGCAGGCTGCTGTGTAGAAACATTGGCTTTAAAATGTGGCAGGCAGTGCCTTCAGCCTGGGAAGTGCACTCTGGAGGTACTCCCTGGAAGGTGAACAAACAGCAGTTGCCCATCACTGCTTGAAAGTTTGCTGATCCTCTGTATGCTCCATTGGAGCCACCTTTTTCAGCAGCAAGAGAGAAGCCATGGACATCATGCCTTGTCCTGGCTGTGGGTGGAGCACGCTGTCCTAAATTGCCATAGATGAGTCAGATTTGAAAGATATTAAAGTTAGTAGTAAAGGTGTAAACTTTGCTGCATATTGAATTTTTTCTTTGTATCTGTAAGAGAATTTGGTTGCTAAGTTTAGATGCTATATAGAATAAATCAGCATTCTGATGTAAACTTCTGTTTTCCTCTCTAGGGAATCTTGGATATCATTGTGCTGAGCCAAGGCAACTCCCACAAGGAACTTGCTATCCATACATTAAAAAATAACTTTGAAGCAGATGCCTACTTTGTTAAAGTTATTGGTAAGTTATCACTTGCATAATCAAGGCAAAACAGGGCGTTGAGAAGAACGTAGATATTTGAGCCCGTTTATGATAATGTTATGGCAATGCTTTGTGTAGGATCATTCTAGATGAGAAAAAACACAAGGTGGAAAACATTAGGGATTGCAGGAATCTTTTGTTGTGGAATCTGATCTTGGATATATTGGCTTTGCAGAGGGTTTTTTTGTTTGTTTTTATTCTAGTGTACTTTTTGAAATTTCAAGTAATCCTGCCCACTGTTTTCAGCACTTCAGCTATTTTTACTATCGGTCTGTCTTGACCACAATGACCTTGAAATGTGTTCTTAACTTGAGTGTGTTTCGTTGCTTTTTTTTTTTTTTTTTTTTTTTTTTTACAAGATTGTGTCTTATTTCACTCCTTAACTAGAGGCAGGCTAAATCTTTCCTTTAATCCTCAACCTTTCCTTCTGCATCCTAGTAAAATTCTAAAGACAGATACTAGATCTTTAAAAACTCATTTCTCTGCTGGCTTCTGAAGGGAAAAAAAAAATTACCATGTGTCTAAAAGTGTTATCTGCAGAGAAAAAACACATGGAACCAAGTTATTCAGCCTAAAAGAGTAAGGAAGGTCCATGTCTTCTATCCATAGTGATGGTTTGTGTATCAGAACACAGGACATGACACAAAGTAACAGACTAAGAAGAGCAAACAGTACCAGTAATTTCCTAAATGGCAGCTTGTGAAGCACTAACATAAATTCCTGAAGAAACTGCAGTTACCGATATTAGAGGTCTGACAATTGGATTAAGAAATGATGTAGTGTATTTTGAAGGAAAGGCCTGGATTAGCTGAATTTACGAGGCCCCTTCTGTGAATCTTTTGCACAACACCTTCACTTGCTTTGTCTCATAACAATGTTGTCACTATAAAAATGGCATTAGGTCTACAAATAGCTGGGTTTTTTTTTTTAATTTGTGATGCTACATCAAACATAGAGGAATATCAACTCATCTCGAATTTGAAGAAAAATATTATTATCATGCTTGCACATATAAACCCGTGTACAGTGGTGAGACAGAACAGAAACAGAAACAGAAAAAATTACAACAATATTGACTTGAAGGAACACTGTTTGTCCACAGTGACTGCCCTTCTAGCTTGCCTAGTTTCAGAAACATAAGCAATAAACAATAGCCAAATGCACTTATTTTCATCTGTGCTTCCAGCCAGTTGCAGTATTTTCTTTCCCGCAGGGACTGCCGTCTCTTTTGCTGTACCTCTGTCATATCAAACCTACTTTACTGGAGTTCTCTTCTAGATCATCTGGAAATGATGCAGAATCTAGTGCAGATTGGGCTCCTTTCGTTTCAGCGTGGTGTATACTGGCAGGGTGTATGTTTTGCTTATGCTGTGTGATCTGTTCTGAGAGCCATTTTGTTTCATGTATGAGTCAGTTTGGTGTTTTCAGTCTAAAAGCAACACATGGCAACAAAACACATCTTACTGTAAAAGAACAGAATAGCAATGAACATGACAAGGATCTGTGAATTAATGAGTGAATTGGTTTAAAAGACGAGAATTAGATTATGATACTTGTAATGGAGAGGAATTAGGTTTTCAAATTGCATGCCTCACTTTGTCCTTCAAAGGTGTTGAGCTTTGAGCTCATTGTCTTCCATGATTTTTTTGAGAATGAGTATAAAATGAGGCTGTATGATGAGGACAAAGTTAAACAAAAACAACTGGAGGTTCACCTTCAAAAATTCTGTTTACCTTCATGCTGTTTAAATGCATCTAATCATAAAGCACAGATTCTGAGTGCCATAGGAGAAACAGAACTGCAGCTGCTACTGGAGACTGATGCATTTATTACTTTCCTCTTAGCCTAAGCTTTTTTCTCATTGTAATACCCTACAATGATTTGTCATGTTGATGAAAGCCTTCTTTTAAATAACACAGTGTATAAGGGTAGTGTAATTCACACAAGCATGCAGAAAATGCTCTACAAAAACCTTGCACTTCACAAAGCCACATATGAATTATAATTGTGTGATGCCTTAGTGGGAAAAGGAGTAATTTGCATCATGCTTTTTTATTCACTCTGTGTAAATAAATCTATCTTGGAAATTGGAGCAAGCTTCTTTGTATCACCCTTTTAGGGTATGCTTTTACATAGAAACACCAGGAAATGAGAATTAATGGTGGTCTAAAAATATTTTTACTATGATAGAGGGGAAAATATTTCTAAGAAAACATACGTTGTGTGAGTTAGTGTATCAATAAATGTATTGTGTTCACTTATTTGGCATATAGACATTGAGAACAGTTTTGTTCATTATAACCCATGTCAAATGTACTTGCTCAGATAATTTGTTCCAGTAGTGAAACTGAACAGTAAATTGCTGCATGACATTTTGCATCAAATTAGGAGTTGGTTCTGCTTCCATACACACCTATGTATAACATTTAAATAAACTTACAGCTTAAAAGGTCTATTTGTAAGTAAACACAGTCTTCAAATTCTGCTTTGCCATACCTTCTTTTTTCCTGTCTAGGTACTTTTTTGCACTGCATTAAAATGTTGTATTTTTTTTTTATTTAAATTTCAACATTTTAAAATTTCAAGCAACAAATAAAACTTGGGAATTGTCATGACAGTTGCTCATATTTACACACAAAACATTAGAAATGTTTCTTCACTAGAATAATGCCATTTCTGACTCCAGTAGGGAATAATTTCTAATGAGACAATTACACAGTGAAGAGCTTATGTGCACCTTTTAGTATCTCACTGTCCCAAAACATTTTGTGCCCTAAACCCTATGGAGCCTTAAAGTAGACAAAAGTGCTGAAAAAAATCCTCCTAGTGATTAGGATAACCTGCTCTCAAATGCGGTCCTAATCTTTTTTGCTGACACACTTGCTTTGGGATACAATAATTATGGAGGAGTTGGGTTTCTTTGGCTTCTGTACTGCCTCGGCTATACCAACTTTCCTGCTCATAGCCATTATTGGGCTGATGCTCAGCCAAACATTTGAAGGCCACGTTTCACATCATAGTGACACCTTACATTATTTTGTTTATATACGTGTGTGTTTTGTTGCTTGTTTTAATGGTATTTTAGTACTGATGCTCTAATAATGTGGCAGGATGTTCTAGGCTGTAGAACAGATGGCTTTCATTGTCCACCATTGAGTTGATTATGTGTGTTTAACAGATACCTTCTCTAATGTAAGTAATTTTTGCAACTAATAAGTTTTAAACAAGTAATTGAACAACTGTCACTGGCCTTAGATATTAAGTAGCATTATCCACATCTGCTTACGATACTTTTGCATTTTAGAGTAAATAGGTAATGGGATTTCTATTTGTTACAGCTTTAGTGAATCACTTTAAGTCAAGTTGTAAAGTTATCGCTTCCATAGAAGAAAAAGCCTTTACATACATTTACCAGTTAAAACAGTAAAGCTTGAATCTCTGCCAATATTTTTTTGAAATGATTAGAAGTGAAAAATAAAGATCAAAATGTACAGTCCACTATTTTTCAAATGCTTTAATTGGGACTTTTTTTTTATCTGGTGAATCTCCTCTTTTGAAGCTGGTTAATCAGTGAGGGTAGGATGAAACAGTGAGTAGCTGATTCATTTCTGCAAAGTATGTTTGAAACAGATTAGGAAATCTGTAATACAGGAACATTAGTCACATAGAAGACATTTATTTTCTTCGTGTGTTTTAATGGATACCTGACACTATTACTATACCAGATTTCAAAGGTAGTGCTTGGGAAATGGTTTGTTAAACATAAACACTGCAAGCTCCTTCTTCTGTTTTTGCAGTTCTCAGTGGGCTTTGCTCTAATGACTGTCCTCGGAAAATAACAGTAAGTGTAACTGTAACTTTGCATTACTATTTAGTTTCAAATAAATTGAGGTCTAATTATACCAAAAACTCTCCACGTGTTAAGACAGTTATTGACTGGAACAATGCATAATCCGACTCACAACTGGTTCTGCATATTTGAGACTTACACCTGTTGTCAGCTGTCTGCTCAGAGATAATCAATTGGCTGATTCTGCAGTGAGCTTTGTTACCCAGGATCATGGGAGCTGGAATATACCAGGTACAAGAAAATCTGTGTAATACAGCTGGATTCCTAAACTGTGTAGTGTGCCCAGGCTGGTCTGGGCAGTCAGACAGGCCAGACAAACCTGCTGAGGGCACAGATTCAGCCATATAGCCTCTTCTGGACTCAAGTACAGTAAGTAGGTACAATGAAGGATAGAGGGGAAGGAAATACACTTGGTTCTGCTGCTTCTGCAGATAGCTACATCATCTCCAGAGACCCTGCAACTCACCCACCAAACTTTCAATTAGCAAATTATTCATAGTGAAAGCTGGCCTAAAAGAGGCACTTCAAGGAATCAAAGCTAGTGTTAGTGCTTTCATTCTGAAAAAGTCTTAAATTTAATTTTAACTTTAAAATACAGAAACTGCTTCAAATGGAACCAACTTTTTTTTTCAAGCCTATTTTAAGACATAAGGTTTAATTTCTGATATAAACTAATAAGGGAGTTTGACAGTATTATTAGCTTAATTACAAAAAAAAAAAGAGGATTTAAAAAGCAATTCCTCACAACAGATGTTTTTGAGCACTTCATTATCAAGATCACTGAAACACTATTGCCTCCACTGTAATAGAAGTTCTCTGTCAGAAAGTACCATGAAGTATATTATGCCAGAATACAGCTACTTGGCACCAAAAAAAAAAAACCCACATCAGATTTTCACCTTACTCATCTTTCATAGATCTGCATTAACCTCACCTTTGTGGTCTCCTTACTCTTCATTCTAATCAAGCTTCATTTTTCAGGCTTTGATCCCATCATTATCACTTACCTTATAGTTTAGAACTTACTGGTTTTCGAGGCATGGTGTGAAATGTGTCATTATCTCCACTTTCAGTGTTCTTTCTATAACTCATTTTAAAAATCTTTACTGGATGTAATGCCTTAATATCATCTTCAATTCACGTTAAAAACACAGGAAAATTCCTCTCCCTTCCCTACCATAGCAGATAATTCTGTCCTAGCTTTCTTAGATGCATGCCTCTGTTGTGGCTCATCACTCAGTAACCCACAACTTCTTCTGATAAAACAACATTTTGAATTTGTGTAGTATTTTTCAATTCAGAAAGACCATTGAGACATTGTCTGAGAGAGTGCACTATCAAATGAGTTTTGCTTTTTCAGAACATGAGGTTATTTTGTTGAAATTTTAGGGATGGTTTTTTTTTACTTGTAGCTTCCAAAGGAACAAACAAATTGCTTTCTTCATGAGAAACTAATTACCCTTCTTTTGAAAACTAATATTCCACAGAATGCTAAGATCAAACCAGTTGCAAGATTTTGAAATTATCTGTATCAAAAGGAAGAAATTAATCTAGAAACATTTTTGGTTGACTGCTTTTTTCCTAAAGCTTCCTAAAATTTTGCCTGCCTTTTTTTCCCCCCCTCTTGTAGCCTTTTGGTGTTAATCAGCCTGGTCCTTACATCCAGTACACTACTGTAGATGCAAATGGATACCTGAAAAACGGGTCAGGTAAGGTAACCTCATCATGAGAATACACATGGCATGTTTGGTCTGTATATACTTCTCAGCAACCTAAAGAGTTCGAAAGAAGTTTACAGAGTGAAATGGGACTGGTTTTGAATAGCATCTAACTGTATTCTGTATAACACCAATTTAAATAATGGCAATAATTTAGGGGGGAAATTACTGATGTATTAAGGTTCTAAATCAATGATAATGCTCTTACCTTGAATACTGTGCTCAGGGCTTAATTCCATCCCAGAAAAAAAAGAGAGAAGATGTCTTGAAATACAGACCAGGTAGCTGCAAAAAAATATATCCTGATATTCTGTAGCACTTCTGTATTTGTATATGGTAAATATAGGTTTGAAAGTATTAGCCTACATTTTAATCAAACTAATAATTAATCCTGACATGAAAATGCAGAGTGGTTTTTTTTTCTAATTGTTGGACAAATTCATTTTAATAAATTAGTCATCCCGCAAGTTGTATATTCAACTTCTTTGCTCTGAAGGTTTTCTTCACAAGCTAAATTTAAAAAGAGGTTGCATATTTCATTAGAAACGCTTAAAGCCCCATGATGAGTTCAGAGATTTTTAGTTACACTATTAGACTATCTGACCCATGCCCTTAGGCAGCCAGTTCTGGTCAGATGACAACTGGCATACCTCATTATTTCTAAGTGCCAAGATGAAGGCTTGCAAGCTTTGTCAGAGCCAAGTCACAGTACAGCCTGTCTTGTTAGCCATGTCAGAAACTACCAGGAAAGGCCTACACAGGACCTTTCTCCTTACCTCTCAAAAGCCTGGATTCCTGTGGAAGGGAAACATACTTAAGTATCCTGTCTTTTTTGGTTGGTTGTGGTCCCTAATAACTTCTGAATCCACTAGCTTACTTAAGCCAATTTTAAGTGGAGCAAACATGCCTCAAAGAAAATTCAACCAGTTTTGTAAAAATTTGCAATTCGCTAGAAGACAAAAGTCCATGTGAAGAAAAGGCTTTAGTTAGAGACCAACAGATATTTGGTCTTGTTTTGTCCTCAGGCTGGCCATACGATCAGCATGCCTGCAGTTGCAGTTAGCCACAGCCTGAAATGTTCTTGCCCAAGCAATAGTGAAGAAGCATTGCACAAAAAAGCTTACTCTGTACTGTGGAGGGTTTATGGGGAAACAGAAAAAAAAAAAGGCTAAAAGATGTTGCAGGTTCCATACGGAAAGTAGGGCTGCTTGCCAAGACATACAGGATTCATGTATTTATTCCTTCAGGCTTACTAAGACTTCATGCAGGGCTGCCCAAATTTGGTATACCTGTGTCATAGCTCTTTTGGCCGTATAACATGTGAATAGATACCTACACACAATATTACTGTTGGAGAATCAAGAGTACTGATGAAGAGCTCTGCTTAAGTAACAAAAAAGATGAGTTTTGCCCAAGAATAGAAGCATATGAGTAAAACCATCAAACTGACTTTTTTCTTTACTCAAGTGCTATGTGTAAAAGAAATAGTAGAATCTTTATTATTAGATTTGGGATATCATAAATAGTAACAGTAGAGGCCTGAAACATGATCTGAATTATATATTACATGCTGGGTTTTAAAATAAATTTTTAATATATAAATTGACATCATTTTAATCAGAAGATGACAAATTAAAGGATTTGTGAGATCTCAAGTGCAGAATATCTATTAACAGGTGAATTCACAGCAGTATAAACTGATTCTAAACCCCACTTTGAGGAAATAAAAGTTTAGATGGGTTTGTTTTGTGTGTATTTGACCCTTTGGTACTTACTATTCAAGCAAGCTAATAAAATACCCAGTGGCACAATAGATGTGGTGTTCCAACTACAGATCTCTGTGTCATGGGAGAATACACATAGCTTACAGATTCCTTATATCTCTGACAAATAAAGCTAGGTCCAAAATTCAAACTATTTCATGTATCATTTTCTTTATTTTATTACTGATTGCCTTCCAAGAACAAAAACAAATACCTTGTTCTTTAACATTGTCTTTATGGTTTGGTTTTTTGTGGATTTGGGATTTTGTTTTGGGAGGTTTTTTTAGGGGAGATAGGGCAGTGCAATGTTTTGACACTTTAAATCAGCCATCAAATATGATTTAATAGTGCTATAGCACCATTCATCTTCCCTGCTACCATATTTACAACCATAAAAGCTAACAAATTCTAATCATGCTGAATTTCATGTTCTGTTTTGGCATTATGAAATAACAGTAATGAATTCCAAGTGCATTCATGACCCTAGCAGTATAGCTACAGGGAATTTTCTAATGCTGTCTTTGATCAATTTTTTTCTTGTGGTATGTTAATAGTTTGGTTTTTTTTGTTTTGACTATGTATAATTTCTTCAAAAACTTTTCAAAGTCACATTTTCTGAAGCTATTATATTAAGTTTGTAGTTAAACTTTCTTCTTTTACAAGTCTTACTCACAAAACTAAGTGAATGTTCTAAGTAGAATTCTTGGCCTGCAGTCTGATAGATCATAATTGGATTCTGTTTGACTATCAAGAAATACCTCAGGAATGCTTTTATACATGTGTACTGGTAGGCAATATCAAACTCACATGGCATTTGTGGGGCATGTATAAACCTACAAAACATCTTTTCTACATAAATATTTTAGAAGTAGGGCATGAATATACTCTTTTAAAACTAATTTTGATCAACTTTGCATTCCTTATATAATATCATGGAACAGTCCTTATCTGAAGCTTTTAATGATATGAAAAAATGAGATAATCTGACAGGTTTTAATCATCTTTTTAAAATCATTCATCTCTTGCTCAAGAACTAAACTGAGTAACAACGTTTCACATTTTTTCTAATGGCAACAATGCTCATCATTCTCCCCCAGGTCAGCTGATGTAATTTGTTGTCTTTACTGCTGCTCTTAGCAGAGGAAAAGTTACTGGCCTGACTGCTGAAACCAATTAACTCGCCTTAAGTTATCCTACCAGCCCTGGGCTAAAGTACACCATACAGTACCCAAAGAAGCGTCCGTCATTCTGCTTGTGATCTTCCTAATTCTGCAGGTCTGAATTACGGTGTCTTTCATGTATGCAATATTCATGCAAAGGATAAAATAAAAAGGCATATATGGCTGTCCTTATCTAATTCATTTTAAGGTTCTTTGATCTGCCAAGCCCTAACTACAGGAAATTTGCATAATTATGAGGTTTTTTTTAAAAACGTTGTTAGAAATATTCTCTCTCCTATTAACATTCCAGTATGTTGTTAAAAGATAGCAGAATAATAATTAGCACATATTCTGTGCTTTTACTTTCACATTGCTCAATTCACTTTTAATCTTACAACAAGAAGTACTGTTAAATTAGCTACGAGGAACAGCAATTGCCAAAATGAACATTATAATTGAGAAGTACCGGGTCTTATATCTACAGTTAATATCTCCACAGACCTCCTCTCTCCGACAGGAAATTCAGTTGCAACAGCTTCTTTAAATATTTCAGGAATTTTGTGCTTGAGATCACATTAGGTCCAGGGGTCAGTCTGGGACAAGTAGGCAAATTCAAATTTAAGTCATGCTTTCTGATCCATTTCCTGCACTCTGCCTTCCCCACTCCCCTTGTCTTTTGGAGTTTTTATTTTTAAAAGGACCCCATGGTGAAGTGTGTGCTGTAGCCGGGATTTTCAGCTCTACGTCTGCGCTTCCAGGCTTTTAGTAGCCTCTGAGAAATTTCCAATATTGTTCTGAAATAGTGTTTTTCCAGTTGAATCCTGTAAGCAACAATGCATAGCATAAGCTAGAGTGTACTAGGTGCATAGTACATCCTAGCATAAGCTAGGGTGTACTATCTGCAGTTGAGCATGGGGTAAATCAAAGCTGTTGTTGGGGTGAGAGGAGGGTACATAAGATGAAGTTACTACTGCTAACCAAATGCAAGCTCCTGGGCTTTGCTTGGGTTTTTTGTTGGTTTGTTTTGTTTTGTTTTGATTTTTAAACTTTATCCTGAAAGAATATTATTTATAATGAAACAGTAGTCCTACTAAATCTCTTTGGCTTTGAATAGTATTTTGGAAAGTTAGGTTTAATTTATTACCAATAACATTAACAGATTTTCTTAGAACTAATGTCCCTGCAGACTCAGAATGACATAAATAAGATCAGATACTTGAAGTTTAGTATGGAGTAGCTGTTCATTTGCTGAAATGTTTTCAGTACTATAATAGAAACTGATTGACATTTGTGTTCACCTCACAATCTGATTTAGTTAAACAGCGTGAGAACTCAAAGCAATAGGGAAGAGTAAGCAGATTTCAAGAAACCAGAAGGGCATGACTTAACAGCATGTGAAAGGTCATTCTGCCATGGAAGGTTTAAAATGAAACATAGCAAAACCAACAAAGTGAAAGAGGTCTGAAATGAGAATTGCACAAGCTATCAAATCCATACAGTTTCAGCCACACTGATGAGTATGAAAATTATGACTTGATCCATCTGAGCAATTCAATGAATCTATTAATATGATAATATTATGCCTATGTATGGATATTGATCTTCGAGTAAGCCTTAAACACTTATTGTTCTGTTGTTCCAGGTCTACAGGATTAATATTTTTGTTAGACACAAACTGCAACTATGACTATTTCAAATTTTAATTTTGTCAGCATATTTTTACTTTAAGAGACAAAAGTAACATGTCTGTAGCAGAAGCTGAAATATAGAAGATATTATCCCATTTTAAATGGAAGGGAAAATGTGAAATATCACTGTAGTGTTTCACCTATGCAGCTTAAGTGATGCACCTTCAGTGTGGAATTTTTCACAGCCTTTGAACTGGTTTTTGTCTTATTTCAGCTGGTGCATGTGTGTTGTTCACAGCTATGCGGCCATTCATGGAGCTTCTGCATGCAGTTTGGGGGAAGAATTCTCAATTTTTCTAGGATGCATATGTGTATCTAATCTATAAATAAGCAGTCATTCATTTGTTGACCTCAATATTGAGGCAGATGATGGTACAGAGGATTTTAGATGGAAGTCTGAGGCTACAGGCTATATCTCAGACATTGTTATACACAAGGAACTAGTTTTTTTACCAGGAAAGCTGCCTACTGAGTCAATGGGTACAAAAATATGTAGGTCTAAAACAAAGCAACTCCTTGTTACATTTTCTAACTCTCTTAGATTTTAGGGCACTTTCAACAAGTTGATTCACATTTCACAGGTGTCTTCAGTCACTGCTTTAGTGAATGGATTAAAGCTTCTGATAAATGCATCATTTTGCAAATTAAGGAAAATATAGCAACTGGAAGAGAATATTACATAACCTTTTTTGATATATTTATGAAAATACATTTAGCTATTCAGTCCTCTAATATATTTAATTTAGGGAACTTTTGAAAGCCTAAATATTTATATATTTTGAATTAATCCAAGTGGCTTTAATAGTTACTTAAATGCAAATGATATTTTGTCAAGAGAAGTGTTAAAAATAAATTAGGAGAATGGAATTTCAAGAGACCATAAGTTTGAAATTGGAATTTCCATTAGACTTTCAACTCTGTGTAGCAATCTTGTGTGTTCTGCTCTATTATTCCACAAAATAAGATTATTAAAATGGGCTGAACAATATCAGTACTGTGAATCTATTTATGTAGGTGCAACTAGACGGTTCATAAATCGAGTATCACACATTATCAGTTCAGTTTAAAGAAACAAGAGAAAGCATTGCTTCTACATGTAAATGCAATCACCTTCCCTTCATAAAGTTAAATTGGCTTCATTTGAGCATTTATGCTGCCAGAAATAAGCTGTTAGGACATTACAATTTAACTCGAGGAAGAGTGAACTACTCTTAAGCTTTCAGCAACTTCACATCAGTTTAAAGGGAACAGAAGAGAAATGCCTTAATTCAGATATAAAAGACCAAGTACTGTATGTGTCATAGAGGACACATCATTCTATTTTTCAGACAAGACTTTCAAAAGGTCAATGATATGTATTGTTTCAAATTTTATATGCCAGGCTTCAAAAATAAGGAGATTGATTCAGAGATGTTCAGAATTATTTCTGAATATCAAACTGTGAAATTGTTAAGGTTTGGCTGCCCAACATGATTAGAGGTTTCTTTAAAAAATTGTCTCTGACGGGCTGAAATTGTCTCTGACACTGAAAACCATGTTTTTAAATGTTTAGGTTTTTTACTCCACCCGGGGTTTTTGAAGCAATAAACTTGGTGACTTACACTTTGAAACAAAAATATGAACACCAACACCTACACCAGTACCATAGGCTGTAATATCTGTGTGCTTCCAATAACTGTCGTGAAACAAGAAGCGTAAGGCAAAAGATATAGTGTTGAATAGTCTATAAAGTAGTATTAAAAGTAGTAACATACAACATGGACAGAAGAAGTTTTCTTAATTCTTGTTTATAGTAACATTTCTACTGCTGAAGCAAAACAAACTGTGAAGCAACAGCCACTTTCATCATCTTCACTGTGAAGAGTTGGGAGGGACCTCAAAAGGTCATCATAGACTTACAAAAGCTTAAATAACAATTTTAATGCAAGAAATAAATTCCACCTTTCTTCCTAGGAGGGAATGATATTTTTAAATTTTCCTGGAACAGTAGAAAACTGTTTACAATAGTTTCACAACAGGGCAAATAGGCAGAGTTGCCATTTAAATGAATTTGAAATAATTTCATAAGTAAATTAATTTTTCCAGCAACTGGGAACTTCAAATATGGCCACAAACTGTTGGCAATATTTTTTGTAGTTTCTCTTTTAGTTTTATTCTTTGTTCAGGGTTTTTACTTTTCTCATATGAATACTTGTCATTCTTCCTTGCTTGTTTGCAATTCTAAATGGAGCACTTGAGTAATCATCAACTCTTACACAATTTATGATAGATATAGGGGGGAGTAAAGCAAGAAATACTCATATTTGTCATCAGCTTTAAACTAAAACCTTCTGTTTGCTATAATCCTGCATAGCTAAAGGCAAATTAAAAAACAAGGTATGTGTACATTTTCTAACTGCTGTTTAGAAGAAAACATTCCTTTCTGACCTTTATAAATGACCTATTTACATCATGAAGCATAAGATTTCATTATCCTTATCTTATTAGGAATAAGAACTAATGTTAGTAGCTATGAAATTATTCAATGCTTTTAAAGGATTCTTGCTGCACTATATGACTCCCTAACCTCTTTAAGGCTGACTGCACTCAGTGTATGACATTTTCTTGTTTCCTTTAATTTAGTTGACATTCATTTCATTTGTATGATGAAAGAAAAAAAATGTTATCTCAGTTGCAGTCTCCCTATAGGCCTAAATATTTCACTCAAAAGTCATTCTGAAAGCTTTCCAACATTAAATGTTACAGCAGCACCTTGTTCTTTCAGGAGAAGTCTTCAGGATTCAGCATTAGTGAAGCAATTTTTTAAATTCTTTATTATGTTGTAGCATGGTTGAGTTATACCTTATTTGTTCTTATAACTAAGTCAAATTTAAATGATCTTTTCTTTTTGCCACTTTTCTGTTGGTGGACAGTATTTTCAGATATTCAGTGCTTACTCTATTTTGAGAAGTACTCAAAGTTTAGATCTAGAAATTGAGACCTAGAGATTGAGCAGTTTAGCCAAGATCACATAAGGCAAGTCAGTGACTCAAGTCCTGCACTATTACCTGAACTTGACTGTAAAAATCTCCATTCTTAAACAGAAAAGCTGCTCAGCTAATGCTTTCTGACACAGATTTCATTATCTAGGAATTCACTGAGCAATGTATGCAGTATACCTTGCCCTTACAACAGAGGACTGAATGTACAAATCTTACTTAAATATTTCTATGTCTCCTTACTCATTACATGGTTCTGTGTGGGGACAAAGTAAATCTAAAACATGCCTAATTTTTTAGGAAGTATTTACTGTTTCTTTTTACTAATAACATTTTAGCTTAATAAAGAGGTAACTGCATCAAGCTGATTATTCAGATCTCATCTAAGTGTATTCAGTTGACATTTATCTTGCCTTTAACAGGACTGTTTCGAGACATGCCTGACAGCATATGGCAAACTTCTTCCTAAAAAACTGGTAGCAGGTGGGGAGGTTCAGAAAAACAGAACCATGAAGTAAACATTGTATTGCACAGGGGTTCAAAATTATCATCATTCAGTATACAAAGTACTTTGTCCCCCATAAGAGGATACAAAAGCTGAAGAGCTGTTCCTGAAAGTAAGTTTCGTATCTTGGTAGTCCCTTGGTGTAAGTGCTGCTATAAAGTGGCAAATGCATGCTTGCACTTAGCAGGCAATCTCCAGCGGCCAGAGGAAAGAATAAGAGTTTGTTATTGGATTATTTTTTTAAAGGATGTTTGTCTTTGCCAAAGAAGTTAAGGTCTTTAATGTGTGGGACTTTCCCTCCTCTCTCTGTTCACTGAAACTGTGCAAGATTCAGTGCAGCTAGTATGGCCAATAGACAGCTCTCTGAAGCAAAACATTAACTTTCAGAATCGAGCCTTGGAATAAAAGTGTGGAGAAGTAGAAAGGAATTGGCTGTAAATTCATTAAAAAATGTGAACATTAGTTCCTTTAATTCATGTTCTGTTCTGTTTTGTCACTTAACATATAATTTCCAATTTCAAGCGTAACCTGTCAAATGTCAAAGCAGAGAAAAATCTGATGCTTAAAAAATACTGAATCTGTGTGAAAAACTGTTTCTGTTGATCATATAAACCTATTTGTGGTCAAGTATACATTGAACTCATTACTAATAATCTATCGTAGGGCTAAATTTACTGCAGCACTTATGAGGTGCTCCTATCATTCCTGCTGTGTAATCAGATCACTAAGAGGCTTTGTAGAGAATGAACAAAGAATCTACATAGAATCTGAATCAGTTTGCCAGAATGTAAAAGATTACAGGATTTTTATTTACATGGGATAATGGGATTGGTTGGACACAGATTTTTAGTGAACCTGTTGATAGCTGCAGCACTTGTCTGTTTCCCTACTGCCTTTTCAGGAAACAGAGGTTTTTCCCCCTACAGTCTCTCCTTTAATTATTTACAATTAAATGCTCTAACTAGGGCCTAACTTACAACCACTGTAATCCTGTTTTCATTAGATCAGTTTAGTCTTTGAGAATTTGTTTGTGAGAAATTGGCTTAGCTAATTTTGTGACGCAAGAAAAAACATTAGTTACTGGCTTAAGAGTAACAGAATTTAAAGTGAACCTTCACATGTTGAGTCTGAGCTTGTAAATCAAGGGGGCAAAAGACCTGGCACTACTAATGTCAAAATAAATGTGGATAGCTGATTTCTTCTCAACTTCTCTACAAATAGTAACAGGTTTGGTCTAACATAGAAATGGTGCTTAACAGAATCAAGTCACCTAGAAATCTAAAGCTTTTAAGCAATTCTTTAAGTGAATGCCCACAAGTAGCTTGGAAAGGTGGGACTGAGCCTTTAAGAAGTAAATCATCATGGTGGTAGGTTAAAAAATTTTGAACAGTTTTATTACTGACTCTAAAATGCATATTTGTGTAGAAAGTTGGTGGGTTTGGCTTTGATTTGGTTTGGGTTTTTTCCAAAATATCTACTTGAGCTTCTTTTCTGATTTTATTTCAGCTGGACAGCTTAGCCAGTCAGCACATTTTGCTCTCCAATTGCCATACAACGTGTTGGGCTTGGGACGGAGCGCTAATTTCCTCGACCATCTGTATGTTGGCATTCCTCGTCCTTTAGGAGAAAAGGTTAGTTGAGATTTAAGATTGTCAGATTAATATTTATGGTGTTACCTTCCTAATACAGTTTGGATGGAAATACTACTAGGAAAATGGTTTTTTTCAGAAGCAAGTATATCAAAGAAGGAAGTTTGAATACAGAAAAGATTGCCAAGAAGAACATTGTATGCCTGCTTTTTGGAGTGTGCATAAGCTCTGAAGCTAACACTAAGCCCAAAAGATGCCTGAAGTTGCCTATAAACAGTAGCAAAGTTCCATAGTGCTTGTTTACGTGGCAAATGTTTATTAGATCTGAGGGTCCAATTCCAATGGTCTCAGATGTAAGACTTTCCTGGGGTTGGTCTGTCTGGCCTGTAAACTCACATAATCCTTTCTGCATTGGTGATAAAACCACGATCAGTATGATAGGAGGTGGAAGCCACCATGATTATCTGATCTGCAGATGAAACATAAAAGTAGTGTCCTGACCATTTTCACTCTGTAAAGAGCTGATGGTACTACTTTAAAAGTGAGGTATTCAAATTAGCATATTGGCCAAATTCTGATTTGGATAATTGCTTTGCCTGCTTCCTTTTGTAGAATTGGTTCTTTTCTTCTTTCCCTCTTATGTTGTTGCTTTGTACTTTTTAAGCAGATGCTGTGTTTCATGTCAGCAATAGTTATTTTGCTTTTTACTTTTGTTTTTTTAAGAGTGCTTTGGAGCTTTCACAATAAAGGTTTATACAAACATAAAGGAATAATCAGTTATAGTTAAACTTTTTTTAAAGGGTACTTTTTCTTTTTTCATTTCTCCATTTTTTTATGTTTTAATAGAGAATTTCTTTACTTTTAGGTGTGTTGGTTTCTTAGGAATTGATATAACCTTTGTTTTAATTCCAGTCGATAAGAAAACAAGAATGGACAGCTATCATACCAAACTCCCAGCTTATAGTCATCCCTTATCCTCATAATGTTCCCCGAAGGTAACTTCATCATTTTGATTTGCACTTCACAAAATTACATTAATATAGAATTTAAATTAAACCTACATTATGTGTAGGTTTAAAAATAGTCACTTGCATTGAAAGTAAATTTAAGAGCAATGTCAGGGGAGTCAGTTCTACAGATGTAGTTGCCTCTGTGACTAGGCAGCCCACTTCTCAAGAATGTACAGAAATTCTTAGCTAGTGCCTATAAACAATCAAAATCTATTACCAGCTCATACAAATAATCAAAATGTGTTACCAGTTCAACTCTTGTAAATAATAACATATCTGCTAGATTTACCAACATTCTGTTTGACAAATTGCAAGCATGGTAATGATTGAAGCAAGCATTTTTTTTTCACCAAACATGTAATTTTTCTCAAGATGCATATAAAAGCTTTAGTTCGGCCCTTCTGAACACAGTATCTGTCGCCACAGATAGCAATGTTTTTCTTTAAGTAAAGGTGAATGGGTTGGTTACACAAGAGCTTAAACACTACATTCACTTTGCAATTAAAATGTTTATCCCAGAAAAAGAGCATGTTTCTTTCTTTGCTATTAGAGAAAACATTTAGTCACATACTCCAGCTGCTTTTTGCCGCTTGATCTACTAGGGAGGTCAGTTGCATTTATCATGCCGAAATTATTCTGACATCAGTTTCAGCAGTTAATTTTACTATAGGACAAATAACAGTTGAGAAGGGATGTGCTGCTTGAGTTGCTAATTAACAACCACAGGAATAACATCTGCCAGATGAAGAAAATTTACTTATAGTCATAAGGTATTTAAAGGTATGGTTTATGCCAAAAAAAAAAAAAAAAGTGTCATCCTCAAACTCTTTTTGCTTTCCTATATAGTAAGTTTATGGACACTAGAAAAACAGAGGACAAAATCCCCAGAAGAAATCTGATTTCGTCATGAACACTGCTTAAATTTACAATTTGTTTTAAAGTAAATGTATTGTTTCCTGAGAGGCCTCAGTGCTGCCTCAAGGTAGAGCCTCCTGCTGACAGCTCACCCATGACAGGAAGCCTGCCGTACAGAAAGGGTATTAACTGAGCTTCGAGCCCTCACAACATTTAAGGGATGTCTTCCAGAAGCCTTTAAAAGAGCTTAATTTTGTTGCTCTCCAGCATTCTCCTGCCATAATCAACTAGCTATGTTGCCTAAAAATGCAGTTGTCCCTGGATAAACATCAGAGAGATGCCTAACCAGCTGGATCCCATGAGCCTGGCCAAGAGGAGCTTCTCATGAGGAGGAAACAAGCTGTCTTACAGGCTTATTTCACCCTGTTTCTCCATCTCCCCCAAGCCCCAGGCAGTTTTGTGGAAGGTTTTCTTGCAGGTTTTACATTGTCCTGGGCAAGATGGGAGATAAATCTCCTACTGAGAAGAGAAAACCAGTCCCTGAGGATATCCATAGTATTCCTGTAAAATTCAATGAAAATTGAATTTAGACTTGGCATTACCTGAAAATAGCTATATTAAGCCACGTATTTCCAAGTAAACACCATTAAGCATCAATCTCTAAGTATAGCCACTAGTTTCTGTAGACCAAGTTGTTACCCGTCTTACACTAGCAGGTTCTTTCCATCTTTAGATGTTAAATCTGTTTCCTGCTTCCTAATGAAGGGTATAATGTTTCCTTGGATTATCTTCTTTTTTATAGTTGGAGTGCCAAGCTATATCTGACCCCAAGTAACATTGTGCTGCTAACAGCTATAGCCTTAATTGGTGTTTGTGTTTTCATCCTGGCAATAATTGGCATATTACACTGGCAAGAAAAGGTAAGCTTAATTAACTAGATTCTTTTCTGTATTTTCTATACTATTTAACGCTTCCTAATACTTTACAGTCACATACATTGGGGTCTTTTGAGTAGTTTTCTACAAAATAATTTCTGACATAGACTGCATTAATTCCCAAAAGGTGTTTATTAACTCAGTATTTACTGCAAGCTTAAAAACCGATATTGTTTTTATTTAAGTTCCAAGACAAAAAGGGAAATGAAGAGCAACATGTATAAGCTTTTGCTGTGAAGCTGTTATTCCCAACTATATGAGATTTTCTGTTTCATATCTAAGTTCTATTTTGCAGAGTTTTAAGGAGTACTCTTTTAGAAAATGGAACATAAACTCAGTTTACTTATTCTGAATTCTGCTGGTAATCTAAGAATAAGGAAAAGGTCTCTTCATCTTTGGTGATTCCACTGACATTAGCATTCAAGACTGTACAGGGAGTCAATTGTGTGCATATTGGCCACTTTGCTCTGTGTCTAAATTATACATGCAGTGTATAGAAATCCATTGATTTGAAGAAGCATTTTGAAAGGGGCTTCTCATGTCACAAAAGAAATGAGTTCCCATTTTTCTTAACTATGCTTAGCTCACAATCGTACCCAACTGGCAGGATTGCCAATAAATGCTACTACATACTCAAACCATAATCTTAGCTGTCAAATAAAATTACTGCACATTTTGACATGGTAGAGCTGTTTGCTATTTTGTGCTTGTGGAAATAAAATGACCTTGTTAAACATTCAGATAGGCTTTGCACATGCTTCATGTTTATATGTTATTTGTCTGTCAATCTTCACTCTTCAAAATGTTAAATACAGTCTCTAAATAATAGTAACAGAGGGAATAAACCACACAAAGCAAAGGAATACAAAGTTGATGTTGACTGTCCTTACCATGTCCTAATGTACTAAGAAAGCATTGCTAACTGCTGGCTGGGATGATGCACTGGTTGAGTTTAGCTCTGTCTCCAACACACCTTAAGCCACAATAATAGCAGAAAAAATACTTGGACTTTGAAAACAATTAACTGTGTGTAATGCCATCTGCAGAAATGGAGATTTAATGTCAGTGTTGAAAACAATTATTCATATATTTCATAATTCATATATTGTGACATAAAGAAGCTCTCAGACCAGAGTGAATGCTTTCTGAGCCATTTTAAACCCCATTAGGTATATGTGAATGAAGAGGTGTATTGTTTATAGTATAAACTCATTTCTAACCACTGCCTCTTGCTCAAAATAGGCACAAATAACTTGGATAAACTGTGTTTTTTAGACTGTCATATAAAAAATTGTTAATTCCTATCCATTTCCTTTGCCTTCCTATTGATTTTTACCTTCCCGATTTTTAGAAGAAATGGCTGAGGTACAGAACAAAAAAAGTATCTGACTAAGGCTGAGTATTGTGCATCACTGGTGTGACTGGGAGATAAACTCTCAAGTTCCTTGTTTCTAAGTTTGTTCATGGTTTACTGGCTCTTTCAGTAATCCTCTCATAAAAATACTCTTCTGCCTAAATGCTATCTTCCCTTACAGACCTCTAGAGTACCTATAGCAAAGAAAGTAAGGGGAACTGTACTGGCAGGTACTTATCTCTTCTTTTCCCCCAGAGGATATATCTGTCTGTAAGCTGCAGTGTTTTATTCAGCAGCTAAAATCAACCGTGTTCTTTGACCTCTGCAAATAAGTAGTAATAGGAACCTTTTATCTGCCATAGTTCTTGTACACTTGTCTGACAGACAAATGCTGTGTTGTTTAAATAACTAAGACTTAGGCATAGTAGGTTGCTTTGTCATTCCTTAGAAATTTTTGCATCCGTTTAAAAAAAAAAAAAAATTTCAGATATCAGTTTTTAATTTGGATACATCACGACAGAGAAATTGAGAAAGAATTGGCACCATTGTTCATCTTACAACAGTCTGCTGCATTAGCTAAGGACCTTGCTATTTCTGTATTCTGATTCTTCGTAACTTGCTTTGCGGTCTTGAAGCTAGTCATGTGAACACTACACATGGATGATAATACTGCTAGAGAAGTTTTGATGGATTCATCAGAGTATCAGTTTCTGTCAAGTTTGAAGTGGTAATTTTTTTCAGGAAACATACAAGAAATGGAGTGAAAATTGCTTTCTGAGCAAGACGATCAAATTTAGTGGAATGTGACAAGCATTTCAGTGTCAGGAAGAGTATGCCACTCCCTTTTTCCCACCCCATTTTTGACATTCAAAATACTACTGACATGGATAAAGTCCCTGTCAAAAAGCCAGACTGATATATCTTAAACTTCACTGACAGCTCTGCTGCTGCCACAAAATACAGTGAAATCCATAGTTAAACCAATGGCGTTGCTATCATACATAAACATTGTGTGAGGAATAAAGCTTTGGCCTCAAGCCAAAGCAGATGACAAACTTTCAGGGTAGAACACATGCACTGATTTCTACCAAAATTGTCACGTATATCAACTGAGATACCGATCTGAATGCCCACACAGCAGCACACTGTAAAGACTTTTCTTCTTTTTGCTCATCATAAAAAGTTAAGTATAAGCAAGCTAAAAAGCACTTAAACTTGTTTTGCTGAATTCTCTTATGCCGGGATTTACACATACTGTCTGTCATGACAAAAACACTGTTTCTTAGAAAAGTTCACCCTTTTGTGTTCAAAAATCCTTTGCTAAGAGCTTTCATACTCTGTTACTGCTTTAGAACACAAGAGGCGGCTTGTGGGAGAGGAGGTGTTTTTACACATTACATGCATTATAAGTACAATTTAAATATGCTGCTTTTTTCCAAGCATCCACCCAAACTACTCTTTCAGCAGACCAATGTGTTCTGCATAAATAGGCAGGGAAACGCATCCTACCTCACATTTTCATAACACAAACAAAAGCAGAACACTTTTAGCCTGTGCTGATGCTGTTAATTGTTGGTTGAACCACTATCTTCATCTATGTTTGTATTTAACAGAATTTTTTTTTAAAAGAACCCCATTTTCAGTGTAACATAGATAGTTAATCCAGAGTAATTCCATCTCCCATTTATAATGCAGATTAAATAAATGCATACTAGGAAACACTCTTTGGTTTTGAAATACTCCTTTTAAAAAAGCACTATTAGAAATAATAAAAAATAATGGGCCATAAATACTAAAACAGCTGAGCATTAACAGCAGAAGCCAATTTTGAGCAGATTATTGCTATTTCAAACTGACATAATTTAAAAGCTAATTGCTGGGGCTTTCACTAAGCTTTTTGCCTTTTGTCAAATGAGTGACTTGGAAAAAATCAACCATTCTCTGACATTTGACAGCTCGTTTCAGTAACAGTTTCACTCTAGATCCCACAAAGTGGTTTTTTTATTATTATTTTTCAGAAAGCAGATGACAGAGAGAAGCGACAGGAGGCTCATCGGTTCCATTTTGATGCTATGTGACATGCCTTAATATTTATGAAGGAGCTGCTACTCATTTGCTTAATTGAAATACTAAATTATGATTTGTAAAACGATTACCGTGAAAATACTGCTGGTGTGCTATTTGTAAATGTTGCATTATTTGGTATTTATTTGGAAAGTATTAAAATTAGACCTGAACGTCTCTTAAGGCCTTTCAGTTAACAGACTGTACATAATAGCACTTGGTCTTTATTTAACAGAACTGTAAATTTACTTTTCTTAGTGAAGGGATCAAATTGCATGTATCATTGTTTACGTATCATGAATTCTTCAGTAATATTTGCTAGAAAGCAAGCTGTGTAAATAAAGTTTAGCATTTTGGTGAGCAGAATACTTTGTACCACTTGAATTGATCTTGTCATTTACACATTCCTGCAAAATAACCCACATGTCTGAAAATTTTGGGCAGTTTCTCAGATGACTTAATCATGTATTATTTTGATGGTACTAAATGGTGCTCAGCCTGTGTATTCTGTATATTTCTTTGCTTACGTCTGTACGTATGATAGTTAAAGAATTTAGGAATTGGAGAACTGAAAGAAACCTACAATATTAATGCTCATCATGGGATAGATGCAGTATTTATGCGTGGTAGTTCTAGAGAGAAGACAACACATTAAAAAATTCAGAGCATAAAAATGTATCAGCATTACATAAACTGCTTTTAGAATTAAACTGTAACCATTATTTATTTTAGAAAGGCCTAATATCATTATGAAACTAACTTTTCTTTTTCAACTAAGAAAGGTATGTGTTTTGATTGGCTTTGTTTCTAAAGAAGTTTAAAGAAACATTTTGGAATGGAAGGAGAAGACACTCAGGTAATGTTATCTATAGTACGTTACTATACCCAAATTCAGAAGGCTGTAATAATTACGTAAGACAAGAGCTCAACTTTATGTATCTTATATATGGTGAAAATGTTACAGTTGCTCAGTGTACTTCGGATCCTGGAAGAGTCTCTAAAGGTAATCGTGCTTTTATTTAATAGTTACTCCATAGTGATATGAGTTTACATGATTAATGTGCATTTAAATCTGTCAATTTGCATTCCCAATAAATACTATTTAATAAACTAGAACACATTTTCTCAAAAAAGGTACACGGTGGTGGTCTTAGGGGCAGTCACCTCTGCAGTAGTATCTCGTCTGGTCTAGCACTTGTCTGGTAACCTGCTGTCCAGTAATACTGCCTTTGCTTGTCAATATGAGAAAAGAAAAGAGAGAGTAGGTGCAAAGCTCAACTGGTGATGTCCACCCTGAATCACAGGCAAACAGTTTGTTACCATGGCAGTGATGAGTGGCAGCCCATTCATAGAGCAGTACCAAGCCAAGAAAAGTACTGACTAGCAGTCTACTAAGCTATGAAGTTTTACTAGAGATTTCTATTATGAACTGATCAGATGGCAACAAAGGAGACTTTTATATTACAGTACTGTTATTATTCAAGATAGCATGTTTCCTTAATGCACACCTTTAATATTTCTCTTAGAGTGACATGGAAAAGCAAGATATTTCTAGTAACTACTTAATGTCATTGGACTTTTTAAACCCCAGTGATAGAATTTGATCCCAACAGCCAAAGAAATAACAGATTTCATAATTAAGAAGTATAACTCAATATATTTTTCAGGTGGTTGAAAAGTAAAACTAAACACATAATGCCACTGTGGCAGCAAAGTTATCTGTAGCCCTCTATCACAATACAGCAAACATAGATTAGCCTCCTTACATCTTTTGGAAAAACAATTAGGAATTTAATAACCTCATGCTGACACTTAAGCTGTTGTCAAGTTAACAAAACAATGAACTCAGTATCTTTTGCTTTAAGGTATTTTGCATGCTCAGTAGTGCATCACTGCATCACTTTATACATGTTATTTGTGCTTTCATCGCTTTATTAGAAGATTAGCACAGGTCTAACTACTCATGGCTTTGCACATAATGGTGTATGCATACTATTTTGAATCAAGGCATTAAATATTGTTCAACCTCTTGTCAAAGGTTTCATGTCATACTTTGGTTTCCTATTCTATAAACATCAAAAATATGTTTGGGTAAGGTTATTACCCTTTTTACCAGTATGTTACAGAAAGCAACATCCATTAGGAAGTGTAGTTCCAGGTGATCATCACAGTAACTGAGAAGTTCTAACTATGTAACTGCATACATTTTGAAAATGCATCCAACCATCACCCAGCCTTGGTGAGAAATGCTATTGGAAGGCTTCTTCAGTGTGAAATCTCACCTATATAAAAATACTGTTGACACGCCAACTGACAGATGGCTGTTGAAATGCCATCTTTCTTTGTTCTCATTTTCCATGAGAAGCTTTAAGACTGAATCTTCCTTCCAGATTTATCATTAATGCACTATAATCCCCCAACAAAAGAACCAACTTTTCTGCTGCAGATTAACAGGCATGTTCTATACGGTATGATATTCCTCCAGTGATGAGGCCATCTTCACACTCAGCTGTATTAAAAACATTTGCTACAGTTAATTGAAAAGTAATCACAATAAATGCACCAAGTGAATTCAGGACTTCTGTAACTACTTTCAAATAAATGTCTCCTAAATAGAACAGAAGTCAATCCATGAGTTTCTACTGTATTAGAATCATCAGAGCTTAATTTTGATTAAACAATGTAAAAGCATCAACCCTGCCAGTCATGAAAGTATTAACTAAAAGAATTCATTTTAAAATCTAGAAAACAAAATTACACTCAAAATAATCTCAAACATTGCAAATAAATAGCAATAATTCTAAAGGGATGGGCAAAGTTTCTGATCAAAGACTGAGAAATATGTTAAGAAAGTAAGAGAGAGATGTTAAATCTAAACTATGGCTATCTTGTTTCAGTAGCTTTACTAGTCCTTTTTCCTTTTTTTTTTTTCCATATTGGCAACAAGATCTTTATGTTGAGGCTCTAGCAATGTCAGCCTCAGCTGTCACTTGGAAAAGAATCAGCCCCACAGCACTATTTTATAATTAATTGCTGTCTTCAATGCAAAAATGTGATCCCGTCTATGATACAATCCACAGAGGTTATTTGCTAAGCTTATTTTGAACTTCCTGAATTTCCCAACCTAAGCAAGAAATGTTTGTAAGCATTTTCTAATACTCTGATCTAATTGTATTGCCCAGCACATAAAGTGCACAGTAAGTTTCTGAAGACTCTCAGTATTCTTCATGACTGTTCTAAAGTCTTCAGTGTTAACTTAGTAGCAACTAAACCAAGCCAATCATACCTATTTATGTATTATTATATATCATGTTACCACACTGAGGCACTTGTACCTTCTATCATTTTCTAATAAGACAATCTTAATTATATGATTCCTAATCAAATGCATCTAAATCCTATTGACAAACCCAAGCACAAGAACAGTTAAAATGCAACTTCTAACTTCCTTTCATAATTATTCACTGTTAACAGGTGATATTTTTCACAAGCTCTTTTGAAAACAGTATCCGTATAGTCTCAAATGTGGAAAACCTGCTGGTCTAAGGCTATTAGCAACGTACAGTTTGCTACTCAATTGAAATATTAAACTTCTAGCAGAACAGCAAACCAAAGGAAGTCTTAAGGAAGAACTGTTGTGAGAAGGAAAAGCCAGTTCTAATAATAGAAATTTAAGCCTTTTATTGCAGCAGCCCACCTGTTCTTGCTGGTATTTGCCTCCATCAAAATAAGCAGCCCCATTGCCTTCTGTGAACTCCCTTCAAAAATAATCATGATGACACATCAGAAGGCTGTGCTGTCATTCAACAAGACCTGGACAGGCTGGAGGGTTGGGTGGGGAGAAATCTAATGCAATTCAACAGGGCAAGTGTAGAGTCTGGCATCTAGGAAAGAATAACACCCTATACCAGTACAGGTTAGGGAAGGAACTCTTAGAGAGTAGGGCAGGGGAAAGGGACCTGGGGGTGCTGGTGGGCAGCAGGATGACCATGAGCCAGCAACATGCCCTCGTGGCCAAGAAGGCCAATGGCACCCTGGGGTGTATTAGAAGGGCTGTGGGCAGTAGGTCGAGAGAGGTTCTCCTCCTCCTCTACTCTGCCCTCGTGAGACTGCATCTGAAATATCGTGTCCAGTTCTGGGCCCCTCAGTTCAAGGACAGAGAGCTGCTGGAGAGAGTCCGGTGCAGAGCAACAAAAACGACGGAGTGGAGCATCTCCCTTAGGATGAAAGTCTGAGGGAGCTGGGGCTCTTTAGCTTGGACATGAGGAGACTGAGGGGTGACCTCATTAATATTTACAAATACATAAACGGTGGATGTCAGGAGGATGGAGCCAGGCTCTTCTTGATGTCCAGTGATAGGACATGGGGCAACAGGTACAAGCTGGAACATAAGAGGTTCCAGAGAAATACAAGGAGGAATTTCTTCACTGTGAGAGTGAGAGAGCAAGCACTAGAATGGGCTGCCCAGATGAGTTGTGGAGTCACGTTCTCTGAAGACATTCAAAACCCACCTGGATGAGTTCCTCTGTGGACTAGATGATCTCTAAAGGTCCCTTCCAGCCCCTGTGATTCTGACACGACAGAATAGTAGAACAATATACAACTGGCTATCCAAAAGCTGTCTTCAGCCAGTCTTAACTCCCAAACTCAAGGTGAATTAACTCAAGCATACTGCCAGCTTGACCCAGTAGCACAGCATTTTCTTCCCTAGAAACTCTTCAGGCTCAGAAAAAATGGGGAGTTTCTTCAGGCCCATCTCTAGTTTGCTATAAAATATTTTCAAGTACCACCTATAATAAAAACTCTGGCAAGACAAATCAACAGGAACGTCCACGTGATAAATTTCTCTGAAAACTGTAGTAAGTGATGCCAGAATATGCCCCGAGGCTACAAGGTGCTATCCACGCCTCCCACACTGACAGCTTGACACAGCCCTGGGAAAGGAACAGGATGGAAAAGCTACTATACTTCCCCAAGTGTGTAATAGCTTTGTTCAACTTCCTAATGGACAAACTAGAAGTTTAACTTTTCAGTTAAATTGACTATAGCAGATTGGGTCTTTGCAATTACTACCAACTTGTATTGAGCACAAGATGTTACTAGGTTTTTCACTTTCTTTGGTGGGAGACAATTGACCACAAATAGTTTCCTTGAATGCAAATTCAACTTGAGATCTGAGAGTCGGGCTAGTTCTTTCATTTCTTATATCATCACAAGTAATAAAAATATCTGAGTCAAATTTTGCCATTGGCTACAGTGTGCATTCCAAAAAAAAAAGAGAACATTTTTAAAAAAGAAAAAAGGCAACCCCTTGTCTACTCACAATCTGCACAAGAGCACAGTTAGATTTCATTTTGTGTTCATGTACTTGCAGGGGGCATAAAAAAAATGTGGATGATGGACAGATACTGTAGAAGTTATTAGTTTAGGTGTTTTCTTGAGTTACTACAGTAAACTTTTTTGTTAGTAAAGAAAAGAAATGCAAAGTAGATCCACCTGATGAGGACTTCCCTTTGCATAGGAGTTTGCACAATAGAATTTAACTTTTCATCGTACCACTATAAATACATGGCTATGAGGTGAACAGAGAGAAATTGCTTTATCCACAGCTGGAATGCAGCAGCTATTTAACAATTCATGGAAAAACCACCCTTTGAAAAGGACTGTGTCATCTCTATTTGAAATTGAAAGGACATTTCGAGCAAGCGGAATAATATAATTATGTAACTTGGGGTTTTGCCAGAGCATCAAGCTTAATACTTCATCAAGCTTCTTAGAACATTGAAATGCATCTTTAATACCCAGCAAAGCTCAGGACCTTGACTATAAGGCCTCACTGGGTCTCTCCATAGCCCCGTGGCTGAGCAGAGCGCAGGAGTGCGAGGAGGGGGGAATGGCACCCCCTGCGGGGTTCTGCTCCGGCTTCGTCCAGCTGCTCTTAATTCGCTATAATTGTCAATCATATCGACCTGAAGAGCCGGAGATATTTAGCTGATAGTCTGAAGCAAGAGAATGACCTTTCCTAACAGGGTATGCTGACCTTTGAACATTGTGTAGTGTACCATTCGAACACATAGCACCAAACCACAAGGAAATGAGAGCTTCACCTCTCACAATCATGTTCGAGACTGTAGCGAGCGGCCCTACTCCTTGAGAAGACGGAATCGCAAGTTGCAATTATGCGTCTAATTTACAGTTTGCAAAGTCTAATGGGTCTATCGGGTAGGCTCTAAATATCCTCCATAAAGTGCCGGAGCTCGGACAGCGGAGCTCCGCGTGGGGTGCCTGGAGGTTCCCATTTGCGTCGCTGTGCGCTGTCGCGATGGGGCAAGAGAAGACCCAAGTGGAGAGCGTAACCTCCCGCAGCCTGTGCGCGGGGCTGGAGCCTGCTCTCGGGCACGGCAGCCCCCGCGGTGGACGAGACGGGAGGCTCGAACCGCTCCTGTCAGCTGCACAAAGCTTTGCAACACACTCCGCGCACAGATCGAAACATCCACCTTCTTTAAATACTTCGGGATCTTGAACGACAGCTCTCAGCCTCGCCTAATCGGCAGTTCTAGGGGAAAACACATTCTCTAGAAATACCCTGAGACACTTCAAGCTCTGGTGCCTATGAGAGACTTGAAAAGAATCTCTCACGGACGTACATTATGTTGGAAAAGAATCTCTCACGGGCTTACATGTGTTGCCATAGTTTTACGCGTAGTCTATCGATACGGCAGCCTCGCGCGGCCATGCTCCTGCCCGTCCGGAGGAGCAGAGGCTCTCGCCCTGACACCCCTCCATCGCCAGGTTGGCAGGGGTGCCTCCGCGGCTGGATCTGCCGGCAAGGGGCTTGCCTTGCCTGCCCTGCCCGGCGGGAAAGCCTTTTCGGGGGTTACAGGCAGCCCTTGCCCCGACACTGCCACCTGCCCCCACCTCGGGCTGTTTCCCTAAGTGACATCTCGCCTCCGAAGCTAACCCGATGTGATGGATAACCAGAGGGACGGGAGCCAGGGCAGGCAGCAGGCTAAGCGCGCCTTTTCATTAACTTCTTGTAAAGTAATAGCTCCATTTTAGCCGTCACTCTTGTCAGACAACAGCCGCACAATAGCGCGTGATGGGCTGCTCCTGGCGCCTGAGCTGCAGGCGGCAAACCGCAGCCGGGCAGGCGGCTGGGCACGGCGCACGGCTGGAGACGCACGGGCTGTCAGTGACGGGCAAGGGGAGAAGGGAAGGAAGAGAAGACGCGGGAGGACCGGCTCCCTTTTACCCACCGGGACCACACTCGGGTCCCAAACAAAGGCGGGCGGCCGAGACACCGTGTCCCGGAGAGGAGCCGCTCGGCTCGCCCGCTGCCCCTGGTCGCTGCGGCCGCGTGGGACGCACGGCCGGGCCTCTCCGCAAGCGGGAAAACCCCGGCAGACGGGGCGTGGGGCACGAGGCACGGCGGGGGACTGACGCGGGCTGCCTCAACAGGGCCGTTACTAGCTCTCCGTACAGACGGGGCGAGGGCTGCCGCCGGCGCTCGGCGCTCGGCGCCCGGCCGGGCGGGAGGAGCACAGCGGCCCCGGCGGCTGCGGCTGCTCGCGGGGCTCCGCGGGGGGCGGGCACATGCGTACAAGCGACTCATCCAGGCAAACACCGCTCACATCTTAAATGAGCTTCAGTTACCGGCGGCGGCTTCGTTGGGGCCGACAGCTGCCGGGCTGCGCTCACCGCGCCTCACGGGGAGCCGCTGCCGGGGTCAGGCCGGCCCCGACGGAGCCCGCCGCCGCAGCCCGCTCTAGATGGGACTGAGCGCGGCGGCGGCGGCTGCGGGCGCGGGCGGTGCGGGCTGAGCGCG
>WBNH01008182.1:0-68446 GCA_013401255.1 Urocolius indicus
ACAAATGAAACAAAACCGTGTATCCAGTAGTTATCTGGGATCCAACAGGGTTGTTGTGTAAATACCATCTTTTTAAAACATAGTCTGTAACCCAGGCAACCCAAATCTTTTTAAAGGTGTCATGATTGGAAAATAACGTCTCCACTATGTACAGTCTGAGATAACCATCACAAAATAGCAGAGGCATAGGCAGGGAGACATATCTGGTAGGAAGATGGGCAGAAGATGGAGAAAGGCCAGTGTCAGGCAGCTGTGAAAAGGAAAATGCTCTGTTGCCTACACACCTGCAATCTGCACCACTGCTCACTTACAGGGTTTTCTATTTCTTTCTTTAAGTTGACCTATGTGTTTAATAAATAAAAGTAGGGCTAGAAAAAATACAAATAAGAGAAATCAAAACAGGGTTTCCATCAGCACTATGATAGAAATTAAGAAAGATAACAGACAGATGTTGTTCTCTGTAGCTTTCTGTCCCACTTCCCATCTCAGCAGTTAAAATTTTATGTCAAAGTTTCATAGAATACGGATTTAGGGATTTAGATGCAAGGAAATAATACCTAGATTATAGAAAGACTATATTCTTCCTATTAACAGCTTTTAATCTTTGTGGTTTTTCATTGTTTCATATCCTTTGCAAAAGGAAAGGAAAAAAAAAACCTCACAATAATTCCTTAAAATAATAATTTTAAAAAATTGTTCTGTTTTCTGACCTGTAGACAAACCCACTTAGTGAAAGAATATGCAGCACAAACTAAGCCCCTAGTTTAACATAAAACATGGTGGATTAAACAGTACTGATATGCTTCTATTTAAGTTTTAGAAATGTGTTTCCACCTGTCTAGGATAAACTAGGAAAACAGATTAAAAGACTCTGTACATCTTTTACTGTTAAAAAGAAAAGAAAAAGAAACATGAAATCTGTTATGCATTGGAACCAAAATTAACAAATCAGTATTTCTGAAACTAATTTTTCACATTCATAGTAATGCAGAAAAACTAAATTTAAGGCAAAGTGTTAAAGAGAAATACCATTTATGCAGCTCCTTTTAGAGCAGGAGGTAATGCTGACCAATACACGTGGTGTAAAAGAAAAGTGACAATACTTATTCAGTAATCCTAAGAAGATCCACTTATAAATAATACAGGTACTGAGTTGGGCAGAGAGGAACTTCATGGAGTTCAACAAGGGCATATGCAGAGTCCTGCACCTGGGAAGGAACAACCTCATGTATCAGTACAGGCTGGGGATTGACCTGCTGGAAAGCAGCTCTGCCAAGAGGGACCTGGGAGTTCTGGTTGATAATAAACTAAACATGACCCAGCAATGTGCCCTCGTGGCCAAGGCGGCCAATGGCAATCTGGGTGCACTAAAAAAGTGTGTCCTGCAAGTTGAGGGAACTTCTCCTCCTCATCTACTCTGCCCTGATGAGGCTTCATGTGGAGTTCTGTGTCCAGTTCTGNGGCTGCCCAGGGAAGGTGTGGAATTTCCTCTGGAGGTTTTCCAGATCCACCTGCATGTGTTCCTGGGTGATCTCACCTAGGTGAATCTGCTTTAGTAGGGTGGACTATATGATCTTTAGAGGTCTCTTTCAACCCTGACCATTTTGTGATTCTGTGAATCATTACGGTTGGAAAATACCTTTGAGATACCTCCTCATAGAAATAGCCTACTGCAGCCTTTGAATTTTTGACAGGCATATTTTATGTTAGCCTGTTTTAAACAACAAAAAACAACTCAATGTCATTTTAGAAACACCAGATACACACTCTTATCCATGATGGTGAAACTCCCCAAGCCCTGAGGAAGTATTGCCTCACACAGTATGCTGCAGAAATCAGAGGTCCAGCAGCAGCACAGCCTCTCTGTTGAGGGCATGTATAGGACAAAGTAAGTATATCTATGACAATTCAGAATACTGAATACTACCACCATTTAAATGGTAGCCTGACAGGTTTGTGCCATGACACACATACTCACCACTTAGATGAATCTGAACATACACTACAAACACATACCAAGTGTCTAGACAAGCATTTCCAGTGGTATTAGCTGAGTAAATTTACACTGAGTTCACACAAGCTACCACAGAGCCATGAATATCAATCTAGAGAAGGCCATAAATGATACTAGGTTTATCACACGGAGTGAGTTCCCGTTTTTTAGGTAACAGTAGCTTAGTCACATCTACATATGAAAATGCTTAAAAAATAAAGAACATGAAAAATAGATTAGATGTCTGTACACAATACCTTGCAAGCCAATGTACTAGGACAATGGCAAGCTCATGTTCTACTTGTTCAGTTTCCTATTCCTTGTTGGATTCAGTAATTAGAAAGGATGGATTATATCTTGGGGCAGAAATAGGTGAATTAAAAGGAAGGAATAAGGAAAATAGGAAGTGAAGGGGAGGCAATCAAGATAAGGTTGAAAGACTTTTGCCGATTCACTGACCTTGGTACACTCTGATGTTTCTTTCAAACTTCTTTTTTTCCTTTAAAAACACTCAGCATTGGCCACGTGCCTGGATGAGTCAAAGAAGGAGACACATGGGCACTCATCAGACAGGGAGATTTAACATATTGTATTGTTCTCTCGAAATTATTTCAGATAATGAATGTTCCAGAACAGAAAATTCTTCCTTTGGTCCAAATATTACAGAAAATATTTAATTTGAACCCATCTGCTAGTGTATTTTCACTATAGCCCTATATCTTTGACTGTAATTATAGCAGCCAAAAATCCATGAAATAAACAATGGAGGGAAAGCTAGGACATCAATCATACTATGGAATGAAAAATGCAATCAGAGCTACTTTTAATAAATGCTTACCCAGCATTTCTGCAGTTCTGTTTCTTACACAGACACTTTGACATTGCTAAATATTCTATGCTGAGTTTTTTATTTCCAAAAGATGTAATAAATTAAGCAGCCTATTGTGTTAAGAGTAAGGTTATGATCGCTGTACTACATGTCATTCTTTCATACTCTGTGCTAAAAATACAACTTTGTGAAAATCCCTGCTACTGCTAACAACCCTATGAAGTTCTTTGAAGTGCAGTGTGGCTGTCAAATGCGTCAGTTGCTGAGAGAGCCTCTTAAGGTGCTGAAGAATGAAATATTTAATTTGTGAGTCAGGAAAAGTGGAATAGAGACATGCTGACACAGAATTGTGCAGGTTCAATAGCCTGTTCACCAGTGCTTGAGTTGGATATACAAATGTCAGATGCCAGATCAAAGCTCCCCAGGTTGCCAGTGGGCTTTGTGTGGTACACAGAGACTCTCAGAGCCATTACAAAGCCTATCCATGTGCTGCACCACAACCACAATAAAGTCTTTGCAGAACAGGCCAAAATGCTGAGGCAGGCATTAAGGGAGTAGCACAGGGAGGCAAGTATTTGGAAAGATGATCTGGGCAAATCAAATTGAACAGAGTGACCTTGTGGCTTGAGGCATCCCATAAGCCTTTGGGTTGAATGTAGTATCTTCCATGCAGTCAGTAGTAGATTGCAGTTCTGTTGTTTGGGGAGAGCATCTCACAGCCTCTTCCACACAGATATGTTTTTTACTGGGTAAAACAATACAGCCTCAAATGCTGGTTGCCAGGACCAGTTCCCAGTGTTATGCATTATATGAGACAATATCTGAATCACTGTATGACCATGTTATGTTAGCCACTGTGCAACATACTGTAAAATTCCCACTCTAAAACGGAAAATGCTGACATCCCTCACATTCACATAGCTTTGACTTTTGACTGTGACTCTTTTTTTAAATACATTTGAAAAAAAAAAATGAGCACATGAAGAGTATTTAGTCCTTCTCATTATCAAATTATAACTATGCATCTTAATCAGGGACTGCAAAATAAAATGACGTCAGAGGTCTTTGGGTTTGCTGCTTCTTTTGTAATGCAATAGAACACATTTTTAGTTTCTTCTCTAAAGTTATAAACTGCTGTCACTCTTGCTGACAAAACCAGATTTCTCTTCTTATTCTCATTCTCAAGATATTTACAGCATTTGTCAAGTTGAATCTGAGATTGTTTAGAGAATGTTATTTTTTAATACAACAGTTTAGCTCTTAAAAAGCTGACATATTTATTTGAAGGACATAAACTAGAACAGTTTTACTTCTTTTTCTAATACCTGAACATTAAAATGGTTGCTGTATGCTTTTATTGTCCAAGGTTCAAATCTCATTTATTCAGCTTCTTACATTTTTGTATTTATATATGAATTTGAATCTATCTTCACAAATCCCTCACAACTCACAGAATAAAGTAGCTAGAAGAGAACATAGGCATGTGCTTCACTCCTTGAATCGCTTTAACATGTTATTCCAGCTGGTGTACATGTGTTTGGTACACTTTTTTTTTTTTATTGCCACAAAGACCAATACTCGGGTGGGCAGCTTTGTGGTAGAGGAGATCATCAGGTTTGCAAAAGCAGAAAGATGAAGCATTGAAGTCCACGAAACTCTAAATACACACCAAGCATGTGCCAAGACACAAAGCCATGTGATTGAAGGAAACATGTCAACCTTGTTTTAATACTGCCTGGATTTTATATCACAGCCTTAATGTTGTTTAAACCAAATATTAACATCTGGCTGTCAAAAAAGTGAACTTACTTTGTTTAAAAGTAGACATACAGCAAAGGGAATTACCAGCCTGTAGGTTTAGGTGGGAAGAGCATTAGTCACACTCTCTGCAATGCACAGGTGTCTGTTAAAGGCATAAGAAATAATCACAGTATTTAGAAAGAAGAATCTCTGTAAGAGTGTATAGATTGACCTCATAATCTTGTAATAAGTTCCACAGATCTTATAATTTGTACAAACAATAACTTTCAAATTATCTTTTGGAAAGTGCAAATAAGCAAAGCATGCCAGACCTCAGGCTGAGGTGACTGGCTAGACATTGGAGTAATATCTTCTCATAGAAACATTTTTATATGCTTTAACTATCAGGAGATAGAAATAATTGGCTGGCAATTTTCAGATGAAATAAATTTTCATTGGAAAATGTAATTTTGTGTCCAGGGCATTCACACAGAAAGTTTATTTGGTATTCAAGCACTCCATTCCAGAAAATTCATGTCCAGGAACAGGAGTAGCACATCTGCAACACATCCAAGCTAGCAGCCTTATGGACTCAAGCTCTCTTGAATGCAGGTACCCAGCCTGCTGATTCAAGCAAACCTGCCCAGACCTGCATGGCACAGTCTGTTTTTCCCAATCTGGGCGCACTGCCTCCACCTCAAGCTGCCTCCATCTCACTTGGATCTGACTCAAGAAGACAGATGAGCCCTCACTGATCAGTCTTTTAAAGGAGTCTCACATTGCCATGTATTACAGATAGTAGGATACACCTTTTAGAGATCATTTACAGCATTTCCTCAATCTTACTACTGCTTCAGTACCTGTTGCAATTCATCAATGTTGATTTTATTTTAACTGGCATCTATTGTATTTATTTGCTGAGTTTTTTTCAATATTTACACAGGACATAATGATCTGCTAATGCTTCATTAAGTGCTTGGAATTCATTTATCTTGTTAAAAACCAAACTAGGAAATCTCAAACTGCCTCAAAAGAGCTCATAGTCAGAGGTTTATCAGCTGTGGACCAGTATGCAGGACCAATGTTTCCAAAACTCCACATTAAATATCCAAGAGAATATAATATTTATTTAAATCCCAAGAACAATCTAGCCACTGCACCTGCAACCTGCAGGGCAGGTGTCTCTTTAGAGCACATGTACTGAAGCACCTCTGCACAAGATTGTCCCTGTGGTTCCAATTTGCCTGAGGGATACTGAACAATATTGCAATACACATAAATAACATTAACATCAAGACTTGAAATCATTTGAAAAAGCAGCAAGGGAAGACCCTTTTCATACCATTACACCTCTATGTACTGCCATGTCATTATCCTAAGTTCTTTTTCTTTGTTTTGTCATCAGCTTCCAGATTTCCTGTTATCAGTCTATGGCTCGATTGTGCTAGCAGCCACTTCTGGATACAACCTAACTAACCCCACTAGAGTAAGCAAAATTACTCCAGCTTTAGCTTGATGTTGCAGAAGGGGATTCACCTCTATGTAGTGTGTTGGTGCAAGGCAACATTGATGTTACAAGATCATCGTAATAGATAGCTCCTTTACTTCACAAGGTTATCACCTTCACATACTGCTGAACGTAATTAGTACATTTTACTGTGACTACAGAGGGAATAAGACACTTCAGAGCAAAGCTGGAGATTACAAAAATGCTTTGACATTAATTATTTAATTTATTTTTTTAACTTTTTTTACTGTTTTGGAAAGTTGAATGTGCTAATGTTAGCCTTGGAACGTGTCGTGGTTTGGCCCACCTAGCACAGCAGTACCACGACAGTCCCTTGCTCAGTGCTCCCATTCACCCCCACCTTCATTAGGATGGTGGAGGGCCCAGCGAAATGGGAGTAAAAAGATAAGCAAGGTTGTTGTGGATTAAAACAAGGACAGGGAAGGCTTACTGCCAATTATGGTTCCGGGCAAAACAAACTCCAGTACTCGACTTAGAGAGGAAAGTAGGAAAGTTTATTCTACAAGAAACAGAATGGAATAAAAGCAAAAGGGAGTAGGATGATGAGAAAATTACAACCAGCACTTTAAGATCTCCCTCCCCCATCCCTCCTTTCTTCCCGGGCCCAGCTCACTGCTCCCGATATCTCTACCTCCTCCCCCCTCAGCGGCTCAGGGGGGCAGGGAATGGGGAATGTGGTCAGTCTCTCACAGATGGGCTCTGCCGCTTCTGTCTTCTCAGAAGAGGATGACTCCTGGCATTCTTCCCCTGCTCCAACACGGGGTTCCTCCCCCGGCACAAAGTCCTTAGCAAACTTCTCTGGCATGGGTTGCTCCCAGCAGCTGCGGCTTCTGCCGATATGGGTTCCCTCTCTCGGGACAGAGTCCTTGGTAAATATCTCTGGCATGCATTCTTCATCACAATTGCAGTTTCTTCTACCGATACGGGGTCCCTCTCTCGGGACACAGTCCTTGGTGAATATCTCAGCTTCTCCAATTCTCTCCACAGAATGCAGGGGAGTCTCTGCTCTGGTACACCTCCTCCTCTCTTTCATCACTGGCCTTGGAGTCCGCATGGCTGTTTCTCTCATTGTTCCTACTCCTTGCACCACCACCAGCCAGAAGAAGAAGAAGGGACAGAAGAAAGAAGAAGCAGGAAAAAGATGGAGGAAAAGCAACCTCCTCTTCCGGCTTCTTCTTAAAAAGTGATCGTGGAGGCGTCTAATTGGCTCAGCCCCAGAAGTGGGTCTGGCTCAGAGCTGGGGAGAGTTGCAAACAACTTCTTACAGGCACCATCTTTACAGCCCCTTCCCCCTTACCAGAAAAGGCTGTCATGTCAAACCATGACAGAACGCTATTGAAATTGAAAGAGAAAATCTAGTACCTTGTCATAGAATCATTGAATCATTTCAGCTGGAAGACACCCTTAAGATCACCAGTTCCAGTCTTTGTATTAGCCCTACCTACCACTAGACCATTTCCCATTTCCAACCTTCTTTTAAACACATCCAGTGACAGTGACTCCCACCACTTCCCTGGGCAGCCTGTTCCAATGCCTGACAACCCTTTCAGTAAAGAAATTTCTCCTCGTATCCAGCCTGAACCTCCTTTGGCAGAACTCGATGCCATTTCCTCTTATTCTTTTGTTTGTTACTAGAGAGAACAGACCAACCCTTGCTTCGGTACAGCCTCATTTCAGGTAGTTTTAGAGAGTGGGGCCCAAAACTGGACAACAAAGCCGAGTACAGGAGAATGATCACCTCCTTATTCCTGCTGACAACACTGTTCCTGATACAGGCCAGGACATCACTGGCCTTCTTGGCCGCCTGAGCACACTGCTGGCTCCTGTTCAGCCGCTGTCAACCAACACTCCCAGGTCCCTCTCTGCCTGGCAGCTTTCCAGCCACTCCTCCCCAAGCCTGTAGCACTGCTGGGGGTTGTTGTGGCCCAAGTGCAGGACTCAGCACTTGGCCTTATTGAAACTCATGGCATTGGCCCTGGCCCATCGATCCAGCCTNGCTTCTTGTAGAAAGGGACCCAAAACTGGACAGAGTATTTGAGATTAAGCTTCACCAAAGTCAAGTACTCCTGCTGACAACACTGTTCCTGATACAGGCCAGGATGCTATTGGTTTTCTTGGCCACCTGGGCACACTGCTGGCTCGTGTTCAGCTGCTGTCAATCAATGCTCCCAGGTCCCTCTCTGCCTGGCAGCTTTCCAGCCACTCCTCCCCAAGCCTGTAGAACTGCTGGGGGTTGTTGTGGCCTAAGTGGAGGACTCAACACTTGGCCTCATTGAAATTCATGGCATTGGCCTTGGCCTTACTAAAGTCAAGGTAGACAACATTCATAACCTTTCCATCATCGAAAAAGCAGGTCACCCATTCATAGAAGGAGATCAGGATTGTTAAACAGGACCTGGCTTTCATAAACCCATGCTGACTGGGCCTGATGACCTGGTTGTCCTGCATGTGCTGCATAATAGAATTTAAGATGATCTGCTCCATCAGCTTCCCAGGCACTGAAGTCAAACTGACAGGCCTGTAATTTCTCAGATCATCCTTCAGTCCCTTCTGATAAATGGGTGTTATACTGGCTGACTTCCAATCAGATGAGACCTCCCCAGTCAGCCAGGACTGATGATAAATTATGTACAGTGGCTTGGTGAGCACCCCTACCAGTTCCCTCAGCACTNTCAGCCTTTCTTTAATTGTTAACATATTTATAGAAACTTTTCTTATTACCCTTTACCTCTAAAGCCAGCCTGACTTTTAGCTGGTCTTTTGATCTTCTAATTATCTCCCTACATAACCTAACAACATTCTTGTATTCATTGTGAGTGGTCTGCCCCTTCTTCCCGAGGCCATAAACTTGCTTCTCATGGTTGCTGTTCCCCAGACAGCTTACAACTACCACATCCTCCACAAGACCTTCTCTGTCAGAAACAAGGTTCTTCCTCTTTTTTGTCCAATAATTATTTGTAGAATTTGGAGGAAGATAACAAGAAGTTCCAGATTTGGCATATTATTTTAGAAAAAAAAAAGTTTTTATTTAAGAAATGAAATTTTTTTCTAATTCTGAATTGACTTGGGAAATTTATTACCTCAATTTTTTAATGACAATGGCATATATATAATAATAGTAGCCTCTCCTCTGTTAGTTGTTAACTCCTTGTTCAGATATTTAAAACTGTACATCTGTGACATCTACATGCCACAGACATTGAATTTTTACCCTGTAAAAAGCAGAAACTCTCACCTAGACCAAATTAAGAGTTCATCTGAGTGCACAAGTTAACATTCACTCAACACCACATCTAACCCCAGCTTATATCTGAACAGTCCAGGGGACATCGGGAGGTCAGAGGCTGTCTGCAGAGTGCCAGGAGATAGGTGACACTGCTGTTCCTTGTTCCAACATGCTTAGAGATGAGTGGAATTTTTGAGAGTTGGCATTAATAAGACCTGGCATCTGTTGTGGTTTCACCTCAAGCTACCACCTGAGCATCACACAGACACTCACTCCACCCCACCTCTCCAGTGCGATGGGAAGGAGAATTGGGAATTAAAAAAAAGTAAAGTTTGTGGGTTAAGATAAGAACAATTATATAACTAAAGTGAAATAAAATATGATAACAATAATAACATGCAATCACTGTAATGAAAAGGAATATAATGAAAGAGAGAGAAATAAAACCCAAGGAAAACATAAAAAACCCCACAAACCCAAGTGATGCCCAGTTCAATTGCTCACTGCTTGCTGACTGATGTCCAAGCAGCAATTTGCCCCTCCCAGCCAACTTCTCCCAGTTTATACACTGGACAGGACACTCTGTAGTATGGAATAGCCTTTTGGCTGGTTCAGGTCGGCTGTTCTGGCCATGCTTCCTCCCACCTTCTTGTGCCTTCCCAGACCACTTGCTGATAGGGCAGGAGAAAAAGCCTTGACACTGTGCAAGCCCTGCTCAGCAATAACCAAAACATTCCTGGGGTATCAATGCTGTTTTCAGCACAAATCTAAAACAGTCCTGTACCAGCTATTAGGAAGAAAATTAACTTTATCCCAAATTAAACCAGGACAGCAGCAAAATATTGCGGATGTAGTCTTTCTGGACTTTAGTAAAGCCTTTGACACTATCTCCCAAAGCATTCTCCAGGAGAAACATGCTGCCCATGGCTTGGATGGACCACTCTGAGATGGCGAGAAAACTGACTGGATGGCCAGGCTCAGAGAGTGATGGTGAATGGAGTTAAATCCAGTCAGCGACCAAGTCCCCACTGGTGTTCCCCAAGGCTTGGTGCTGGGATCTGTTCTACTTAATGTCTTTATCAATGATCTGGATGAGGAGATTGAGTAAATTTGCTGATGACATGACGCTGGGCAGGTGTATAAGCTCTTCAGAGGGACCTGGACAGGCTGGATCGATGGGCCAAGGCCAGTTGTATGAGGTTCAACAAGGCCAAGTGCTGGGTCCTGCACTTGGGCCACAATAACCTCATGTAAGGCTACAGGATTGGGGATGTGTGGCTGGAAAGCTGCACAGAGGAAGAAAATCTGGGGATATTAATCAACTGCCATCTGAACATGAGACATCAGTGTGTTCAGGTGGCCAAGAGGGCCAATGGCAACCTGGCTTGTATCAGACATGGTGTGACCAGGAGGACCAAAGCAGTAATTGTCCCCCTGTACTTGGTGAGACTGCAACTCAGATCTGGTGTTCAATTTTGTGCCTCTTACTACAAGAAACACGTTGATATGCTTGATCATGTTCAGAGATGGGCAATGCAGATGGTGAAGAATTTAGAGTACAAGTCTTACAAGGACTGGCTGAGAGAGCTAGGGTTGTTTAGTCTGAACAAGAGGAGGCTGAAGGGAGACATGACGATTCTCTACAACCACCTGAAAGGAGGTTGTAGTGAGGTAGGGGTTAACTTCTCTTCTTCTCCTCTCCTCTCCTCTCCTCTCCTCTCCTCTCCTCTCCTCTCCTCTCCTCTCCTCTCCTCTCCTCTCCTCTCCTCTCCTCTCCATCTTAAGTAACAAGTCATAGGACAAGAAGAAATGGCTTCAAGTTGTATCAGGGGAAATTTAGATTGGACATTAGGAAGAACATCTTCACTGAGAGTGTTGTTAAACACTAGAATAGGCTGTCCAAGGAGGTGGTGGACTTGACATCCCTGGATGTAAAGATGCACAGATGAGGTGCTTAGGGTCATGGTTTAGTAATGGGCCTGGCAGTGTGAGGTTAGTGGTTGGACTTGATCTTAAAGATCTTTTCCAACCAAAATAATTCTGTGATTCTATTATTTGTGTTTATATTTCTTCCTCTTCTTCCCCAAAATGATTCTGCCCTCTGGTCCACACAAACATATTTTCATGCTATGGAATCAGTTTGTGGAGGGAACACACACCCTAGCTCCGGGAGGGAGAGAGAACAAAAAGAGTTCAGTTTTGTAATCCTTCATCACACTGATTTGTACTTTCTTCTGAAAGCACTTCATTTGGAGCTAAACCTGCATGCAGAGAGTAGTGCACTAATCTAGTCAAATAAGGTTGGCAGATTCAGGTAATACCACAGGTTAAGATATCCATTTTTTATTCAGAAATCAAAAAGTAGATAACTTTTTTTCAAGAGATGGGCCTTGTAGATGTCCAAAGGCTAGCAAAGACTGTCAGTCACACAAGGTCCATGGGTTGGCAGCTCTCCACTGCGTGTCTTCTCTCAGTGGAAGAACTGAGACAACCAGTAAAACCTGCCAGCAAATCACTACCTGCCGAAGTACCACTCTCCTTGATTTCTTTGATTTAGAAACTGTTCCTGTGTTCTAGTCAGCTAAGGGCTCAGTAGATAATCATTTTATAAAAAGAATTATGAGTATCAAAACTTCAGCAGCTTTGAAATGTCCCTCAGCAAGCAAACAACTAACTCTTCCACCCACTCAGTACATCCCCACTTGTGAATTGCAATTAGCATTGCAAATGCCTTTCCCTTTTTAGAACTATTGATTATGCTGTTAAATAGCAGCAGAGAGTTAACGTGTCTGGAAATCTGCTTTATCTTCCATTCTCTATGTGTCTATCTACCTACCTAACCTAACTACCTATATAACTACCCTTTCAATTCTATACAGCTACCATCATTACAAAACCTTCTAGTTATGGACAGTATCTATTATTCACTGTTATATCCACTCACCTTTAAATACCCTTAACATGGTCTAAATATTCTCCCCAATATTTAAGGGAAATGTTCCCATTCTACACCCTGATCACACCCTATATCAAAATTTCATGCCTAATTAAAGGAATAGTAGTTGGCCAGCACATCATCTATGAGTCTCTTTGGTTTTCCCACTTAAGATTTTGATTTATTTGAATCTGTGTATATGGATATCTATGGATTGGTTGTAAGGAGTCATGTTGGTTATAAGAAGCCAGAAATAGAGCAAGATATATAATTTTTTTATGTCCAGATATTGCTTGCAAGGGTGGACAGAGGACTATATTATGATTGGCAGGAGTTAAAAAAAATGCAGTGGCTGGCAGTGAGCAAAACACCACATTGATACCAGAATTCTTAATATGCCTCATGAAACCCATCTTTAAACCCAGCAATTTATCACATACTGCAAGACTATCAGAAACATCCTACACATAGTCTTTTGTAAATTGCTGTGGCACCACGAATCACAGAATCATAGGATTGTTTAGGTTGGAAAATACCTTTAAGATCATTGATTCCAACACTGCCATGTCCATCACTAAACCAAGTCCCTAAGTGCCACATCTACTCATCTTTTTAATATCTCCAGAGATGGTGACTCAACTACTTCCCTGGGCAGCCTGTTTCAATGCTTGATAACCATTTGGTGAAAAAAAAAAATCCTGATATACAATCTCAACCTCCCCTTGCACAGCTTGAGATTGTTTCCTCTTGTCACTTGTTACTTGGGAGAAGAGATATAACGCCTCCTTGCTTCAGCCTCCTTGTAGAGAGTTAAGGTCTCTCCTCAGGTTTGTCTTCTCCAGGCTAGACAACCTCATCTCCCTCAGCTGCTCCTCATAAGACATATTCTCCAGACCTTTCACCAGCTGAATTGCTGGACACACTTCAGCACATCAGTGTGCCTCTTGCAATGAGGGGCCCAAAACTGAACCTAGTATTGCAAGTATGGCCTCATCAAGTACAGGGGGATAATAATTTCTGTGGTCCTGCTGGCTACACTGTTTTTGATAAAAGCCAGGATGCCATTGGCCTTCTTGACCACCTGGACACACTGCTGAGTCAAATTCAGCCTGCTCAGTTAGCACCCCCAGATCTTTTTCCTCCAACTAGCTTTCCAGCTACTCTTCCCTAAGCCTGTTACATTGCAGGAAGCTGTTGTGACCCAAGCGCAGGACCCGGCACTTGGTCTTGTTGAACCTCATACAATTGGTCTCAGCCCATCAATCCAGCCTGCCCAGGTCCCTCTGTAGTGCCTTTCTGTCCTCCAGTAGACCTACACTCAAAACCCAATCTGATGTAATCTGCAAATTCACTGAGTGTGCGCTCAATTCCCTTACCCAGATCACTGATAAAGATATTAAACGCAACTGTCCCCAACACCGAGAATCGAAAGATTGACAGCTCAAGCTCTGTGTTTGGGAAGGCAGGAGTCAGAATGACTACAGTTCAAATAGCTTCTGAAATAATAGTATGAGCAGGGTATACAAAATCAATCAAAAGAGCTTTGTCTATCTCATTTGCAGACAAGCTCTGACAAGGTTTCATTTGCATTTGCACAAACAGCAAAGTGTGTTACAATAAGCTTCCCTAAGTTGATTAGCCAGAAGGAGGCAAAAGCAGACCTTCCTAGTGAGTGCTTTGAAGATTCATTATCATGCAGTGGCATGCCTACACTGAATGGGTATCACAGGAATGAGGTGATCCTGAGCAGGGGCATCCGCTCCAGCAGATACCATCTCAGGAGCTAATCCTCAGCTGCAGCTACCAAGGCAGCTTTCCATGAAGTGCTCTGTTACAGCTTGGGGAACAGATTAGTTTTTGATGCAAGTTTACCATGCTTAATTTGATGCTTTCATAGGAGCAACTCCATCTCCATAATCAAGAGCTTTTCTCTTTGCTCTCCTATTTTGATTTTCAGCTTGTCTAGACACAGTATTTTGACAAATTTAGACTACATCAGTGTTAGGAATATAACACATTAAAAAATGTTGCAGACAAGCCATATGCAAACTGAGACAAGTGTGGGAATACGTGGGGTCACAGTGAACTGCTAGGTACAAAGGGAAAAGTTTCACGGGGAGGGATTATTCAGTGGTTTCTGACACAGAGCTTCAAGCTGAGAGAATCCACTGCTTTGAAAAAGTCTCACATCATCGCATATGTCCCTTCTAATAAAAACATCAGGTAACCTTATGTTCTAGATATAAAGTACTCAGTTTGGTTATTGACGGCACAATGGCAAATTCTTCATTAAAGCTGCTTTCTAGCTGTATCTCAGAAACTGAATGTTCATTTAAGTGAAAAGTGACCCTGAAACTATTGCTACTGAGGAATCTGACCTTATGTGGGAGACTCTGCTCAACTTATCAGACAGATTGCAATAATATACCTGAGAGGTGAAAGATAAAAGCCCAAGCACAGTCAGCTTGGCAAAAAGTGTTCTCACAGTAATATATTGTTCCATCAACACTGTCGCCCATAGAAATGTGCCAGTTTTAGCGATTGTTTCTAAGATTCAGGAGAATCTGGGGACCAGACAAAAATACCCTCTTGAAACTGAGAATTTAAATTATTCTCTGGACTGGACTGGATTGATGAGCTCATGAAAACTTTTTTCCAAGAATGCATACAGCTGGTGTGTATGAGGAGAACGGGAGCTCGAACCTGTGACTCCTGATATGTCAAAAAGCTTTCTTAACTAATTCACTCTTCTGAGACCATTAGTTTCCTAACTGGTTAGCTATTCCTTACTTCTTATATCCCTAAATAAGCAGGTAAATTTTCCTGTAATAGGAAATTCAACCACAATATTATATCCTAAGGACAACAGTTTCAAAGTGCTTGTTTTTTTTTCTCTTGAGATCTTATGAGACAGAGTTTATTTACTTTAATTTCTATGAGTTTGGGAACTCAGTGACCTTTTTGTATATGTATATGAGAGCAAGATAATTCACTAGGCAGGCAGCCCTACACTCTTGCCGCTCTAATTTATAATTTTTAATTGGAACTACATTTGACTGCTCTGGTTCCAACACCTCTAGCTGAGCTACCTGCCTCAGATTTCAGTCAAGTAATTGCCACTTAATGCTTATTTTTATCACCCTGCTTTTACATTGATATATAGAACTGTGATAAAAGACATGAGAAAATTCCAAACTCTTAGCTTTAAACAGTTTCTTTTTTATAGCAAGCTAGTTACATTAAGTCAAAAAAAGGATATTAAACTGACACTCTGTCATGCAAGAGCAAGCTGAACTAGATTTGCTTATTTGACAAAAATCAAATTAATTCATATTTCCTTACATGTTGCATACAAGCAAATATTCTCAATGCTCAGTGAGCAGGCAGTTTAGTAAACATACAGCATGCTATAAAACGTCAGCAGAATCTGACTGTGAACATCACAGGAAAAGGAGGTACACACAGAGAGTAATATGCTTGGATGGAAACCACCATTTCCCTGTACAATTACATAGTTTATTAGAGGTGACTTTTAAGCCAATTAGTAAATTAGATCAGGGTGTTCTGAGTTTCTTTTTTAAAAACAAGGAAAACATAAATCCAGGCATTTATACTGAAGTTTCTATGAGGCAAGTTGAAACATTTCAGGCTTCCTAAAGAGTTAATAGTTAAATCTCAAAGTACAAGATTCTGACATAAAATAAATCCTTTTAGTGCAGCTGTGTTTATTCTCATACAGAGTATGCCTATGTTTGCACTTTAGTTCAGATCATGAATGTGCATTTGAAGGCAGATCTCACAATCGTTGTCACTTAACATGCTTTGATTCATATGATGGAAAGGTCCCAGAGGATTTTTTTTTTCCAATTAACCAGTTTCTTTTCAAATTAAATCAAACTGGAAGATGGAATTAAACACATGTACCACCCTCCAGGTGCTATGAGCAATTTTTCCTTTGGTTCAGACCAGAGCTAGTTTGAAGTAAATCTCACCTGAAATGGGGAAGAATTGCCCACACCAGGTCCTCAGAACCAGCTGGATCCTTCCTGTGGCATTGAACTTCTTGCATGTGTAGGTATAGCCTCCAGAGACCCACAGTAAGAACCAAAATTTCCTTTCACCTCTTCACAAGGAAATAAACTCACAACCACAGTGAAACATAGGTTTCCCTGGCAGCTGCTTTTTAGTCTCCGATACTCGAGTGAGATCATAAATAATCCAACTACTAAACCACAGAGAGTGTTTAACCTGATCTTTCTCAAATAGCAACCAACCCAAAAATATCCCACAAAAACACCAATGATATTTCAAACGAGGTTATGCCATTAGGAGAACATTGTTTATGTACTGGCATATTCTCTGACATACATAAAACACACCCAGAAACAAATATCTTCAGATCTACATTTTGTCTTGTCTTTAGACCTTAAAGTCATTGGCTTAAGGCATCACTGGCATCATTGTGAGATAAGAAGACTGGAAATCCCTATCCTGTTTATGACTTGTATTTGCTACTGCTAAACAATTCAGCAGCAGCATCTCCATCTGTATTTATTGCATGAAAGTTAAGTGTGCTGGTCGACACACTTGACAATTAGAGCTTTTCATCTCAAGTTATGCATTACTACTGAAGAGCCTCACAAGGACAGTCAGCCTTAGTAATGCATAACCTCTCACAGTACATAATGGTATTACTTCAATGTCAAGTATCTAAAGTTGTTAAAATTTTCTTTTCATTTTATATTTTAAATCAAACCATAAAAGTTGAACAAACTGCATGTTTTAACCTAAGTACAACCTTTTCTTCTATAACATTGCACTTAACTATATAATTTGGTGATTTTCTTTATTTTGTTTGTGGACAACAGATAACAGGAGTTATATCTAGTTTTCATGCAGCCAAATACTGATTAGTGCTCCCAAGGACAGAGTTTGGGTGAATATGTGTCCTCAGGAAAGTTTGCTTGTTAATGCAGTCTCAAACAAGTATCAGTAGCATGTAGCATGTACACATTACATGATTCTGTAATTGTACAAGCCTTGAGTAGCAAATGACACTTATAACACAAATAACAGAAAAAAATATATTATTACCATACCTTGTGGAAAAGACTTTCCCCCCTTTACAGGATCTAAATCTGGATCTCTAATGAAACACAAAAACAGTCATTATCTGATTCTGTTTATCATCTAAGCAAGCAATAATTGCACCTGTCTCTGCCAAGGAACATCATAATTTCCAAAGTAGTGGGTGGAAGCCAGTGGTATGCTGGCAGGGATTAGGAAATCTATGAGTTGGATAGGGAAGCATTTGATTCTAAATGGAAACAGGAGAGCCTAGCATATCATGGACAGCAGGCTTCTACTAGCCAAGACTTTGAGGACATGCTGCATGGACCATATTTAAGTCCATGTCCATGCATAGTAGATCCACTTTTATACATTGGCAACAGGAGTTTCACAGGATCTCCTGGATGAACCCAGTAATCCGTTTCCTGTGTTCCTACATTTTTATAAGGTTCTGTGACTTGTTACTTAATTTTGACAAGTGCAAACATATACTTCACTTTTATTTGTGTCATAATATTCCTAGTGGTACAGTAAGCTTTGAGAGGATGGCTCTAAGAAACCTCACCAGTACAATCACCTCCAGGATATCTGTAAAACAACTGAGTACACTACATTTTAATGCAAGGTCCATGTCGGGAGCTGGTAATGCAAGAATCTGTGTTGGAAGAGGCATCTTTAACTGGCCAGCAGCACAGGGCTAACCCTGGTAAATTGTAGAAAAAAGAGAAGTGAATAGTATGCCTGAACATTGAAGGTCCTCCAGAGGTTCCTAAGAACAGTAAAGTTGAAGCAGGACTTTTGCCTCTCTTTCATTTTAACTTAAATTATAGCTATGCCCTGACAATGTAAGACCAATTTGCAATGCTTTGGATAGTCAGTGTATGTTTCCTAAGTTTGTTTTTCCTTTACTTGGATAATATGTCTGAGGGTAAACCAAAAAGGACAAAATTTTCTGAAGAAAACTTGTTCCCAAGGCAGAGGGCAAGTGACTGCAATAGTAAAGACTTTTCTTGATAAAGGACAGGGTGGTATTACAGAACCACTAACCAAACAGCACTATGTAAACCAAAGAGCCTGATGGGCCACTCAGGTGTATAAACGTGTAAACATCAGAAATATGCCTACACAGAAGCAATGATGGCATTGAGAAACTTCTCAGAGAACCTGCAATACTCAGAGAACCTGTTAATACGTTATTGCTAAAAGAAAGGTTCAGAGTTCACTCCAGACCGGAACAACTGACTGCACTTTTGGTTGTTCAATGGAGGACACTGCTGGTGATAAAGCTAGACTTATTTCAAGTCTAGATGCAGAAACAGTAAGCAGAAGAAGCTGCTTAGGAGAGGTAGGTGGAACTGCCGAAGAACATTAGGACTGGTTGGGAGCTAAGGCTGAAATAAGTAGTTATGGGGCAGCTGAATGTCCATATGTCTTGAAGAGAATTGGTCATGCTCATCTTACAGAGAAGACTCCTATACTGAAGAATAACTTACCTCTTTTAAAGAGTTAAAAAGGGTAACAGAAGGTCACAAGGTGTACATTATCTACAGTAAGAGTGGAAAGGTTAGATCACTTTAGCACCATGCTGCAAGAGAAGTTGGTATAATCGTGTAAATAAAGCTTTGTGGTGAATATTTGACATCTTTTCAGAGATGCAATGCCAAAACCACTAGAACTTCTATAAAAAAGAATGAGAGGTTCATGGAAATACCTCCTAAACTTGCTAGCTGTGCTAAGTGGATAATATGTAAGGAGAGCCTGATTTACATGGTGAGACTATAATAGGCTCAAAGCTAGCTTTTAATAGTTCAGGGGAAAAGGAACATCTCAGTGGAAGTCCAGAAAAAAATGGCAAGAGAATATATGCCTGCTGAGGTCTGGATTTAGGACTCATTCACAGAGCACAAGAAGAAACTAAGAATATCAAGACCTGTTCAGCTAAACTGCAAAACTCAAACATTCAAAGCCTTTTGCTATTCTGATGCTGAAACTTTCCCAGTAGATGCTGAAAATCCTGCCAATATTTGTAGTGGTTTTGTGAGGTGGGCAGATGTGCCCATTATAAAACCATCGGGTTGTACATAGCGTTTCAGTACAGTTTAGTTACTAACAGCACATCTATTCCCATGTTTCTCTTCCCACTTATTTTCTTCTTTGTAGTGAATGAAGCACAAACACAGAGGCCCAGCGATTAAACTGTCATTCACAAAATCTGGAATTGAAGCACATCTTTCCAACAGGGGCATCTGTGTGTGTGTTTGCATTACAGCTAGATCCTTCACTGTTTCAGTAGTTTCACCGTCACCTCAGGGTGTATTCCATAGCCAAGCTATGCCTTTGAACAATCTCTCTGCAGAGAAACTTCCTCTGTCCTACAGTTGAAAAGCTCCATAGGACAGTCTCATTTATCACCCTTGTATGGTCAGCTCCAAGTGATCAAGATGTACCTGTCTTTAAACATGTACAGTTATCTGAGAACTATCAGAAGATTGTATCTGTGCAAGTAATATATGCTCACAGTACCAGACACATCTGTCAGACTGCAGCAATAGCAGGCTGCAGGGTAAGAACAGGAAGAATTGAGTCAGAGGCAGGATGGGGCAGGGACCTCCCCCCACAACCACATCTTGCTGCGGCTGGGGCAGCAAGCAGAGCTGTGCCAGGAAGGGCAGCCAGGGCCTTCTGAAGCCCTGGCATGGGGATGGGACGGCTGCAGAGACAACAGAGGGAGGCAAGAGCAAGATTGGCTAGGGTGATGGGCAGGTATGGGCATGACTACAGTGACCACGCAAGGACAACGTGATGCCAGAGACAGAGATGCAGTGCAACTCCTGAGCTAAGAGGTGGTCTCTAGATGAGGCTTTTCACTGCTTCTCCTTGTATCTGGGCTGTTTCCCCAGACATGGTTGAACCCTGGTTGTGGAGCAGCACCAGATCAAAGCTGGATGGCCCTGAGCACAGGCAGCCAAACACCAGGGGAAGAAAAAAGAGCTTCTGCAGCATCTGGTGGGCTGAGAGCCCTGGCGTAGACATTGCTTTCCAGACCCCTGAGTAAGGAGTCCATTGACTATGCAGTTCTACGTACAACTGAGCACAATGACACCTGGCTAGTCATGGCTTTTAGGCATTGGGACAGAATAAATGTTAAAAAAACATGATATAAATTCAAACTGCATGTGCATATTCAACAACTGAGGGAGAATGGATGATTCCAGAGCATGTATAGCTTCCTACAATATTCACAGAATTACAGAATGGTAGAGGATGGAAGGGACTTCTAGAGATCATCCAGTCCAAGCTCCCTGCTAAAGCAAGTTCACACAGGAACATGTCCAGGTGAGTGTTGTGGTTTTGCCCAGCCAGCAATGAAGCACCACGACAGTCTCTCACTAGGTGACCCCATTCACCCCAACCCTCATTAGAATGGCAGAGGCCTCAGCAAAATGGGAGGAAAAAAAGATAACTGAGGATGTTGTGGATTGAGACAAGGGCAAGGAAGGCTCGCTGCCAATTACAGTTCCAGGCAAAACAGACTCCAGTACTCGACTTAGGGGGGGAAGTAGGAAAGTTTATTCTACTACCTACAAGAAACAGAACAGAACAAAAAGCAAAAGGGAGTAGGGTGATGAGAAAATTACAACCAGCATTTTAAGATCTCCCTCCCCCATCCTTCCTTTCTTCCCAGGCTCAACTCATTGCTCCCGATATCTCTACCTCCTCCCCCCTCAACAGCTCAGGGGGGCAAGGAATGGGGGATGTGGTCAATCTCTCACAGATGGGCTCTGCCGCTTCTGTCTTCTCAGATGAGGACAACTCCTGGCATTTTTCCCCTGCTCTGATACAGAGTTTCTCCCCTAGGACACAGTCCTAAATGAACTTCTCTGGTGTGGGTTGTTCCCAGCAGCTGCGGCTTCTGCAGATACAGAGTCCTTCACACAGGACAGGACACAGTCCTTAGTGAGTCTCTCTAGTTTGCACAGTTGCAGCTTCTGCAGATATAAGGTCCCTTCCTCAGGAAGTGGCCTCTTCTGGGAATACTTTTAATGAGCTTCTTTGGCATGGGCTCCTGCCCACAGTTACAGCTTCTGTGAATATGGGGTCCCTCACACAGGACACAGCCTGCTTCAGCCATAGTCACTGCCCCTGGCATGCAGGCTTTAATGAAGAGAATAACTGCCCCTGGCATGGGGTCTTTAATGAAGTGAGTCACTGCCCCTGATGTGGAAAAATGCAAACAAACCTCAGCTTCACCACTACTCTCCACAGGGTGTAGGAGAGTCTCTGCTCCAGCACACCTCCTCCTCTCTTCCTCTCTGACCTTGGACTCTGCATGGATCTTTCTCTCTCTCTTCCAACTCCTTGTACCATCACCAACCAGAAAAGAAGAAGGGCAGAAGAAAAAGGAACAGGAAGAAGCCTCCTCTTGCAGCTTCTTCTTCTTAAAAAGTGATCGTGGAGACGCCTAATTGGCTCAGGGTCTGGCTCAGAGCGGGGGAGAGTTTTGAGCAACTTCTTACAAGACCCATCTTTACAGTCCCTTCTCTTTTACCAGAAAAGGCTGTCATGTCAAACCATGACAGTGGGTTTTGAAAACCTCTAGAGAAGACTCAACACCCTCCCTGGGCAACCCATATTCATACAAAGTCAGATGTGAAGTGCACTGAGCACCTGCAGTAAGGAAAAATATAGCTTAGAGAAGCTGCCTATTTGCTTAGCAGATCTGTTGTCCATGCCCTTAATCTCACAGCTCCCATCTTAAGCAACTGCAAAAATGGAAGGAAGGGATATTTGGAGACAGGAGTGATCTCCTTTGAAGAAAAGACAAAAGCTGTACACATTTCTCAATGTAATCAAGCTTAGAATAATTAGATTTTTCGTTAAACTGTTCAAAAAACTCTACAGAAAAAAAATGATACAAAAAAGAAAAAACAAGTGAGAAAATCACACATTTAGATGTGCTGATAGGATTTTTGGTGTCTCTGTCTGGTATTGTCATACATCTGTCTGATCAAGTGCAGAGAAAGCCAAACTCTATATGTCTGCATTCAGTTGCTTTGACATCATCCACAGATTGTCCAAAAACCATATACTTCCATAGTAAGTAGGGATGCACACCAGTTTGCACATCAGAGCTGAGCACATTGGTTTGGCACCAAGAAAATGTGGTGATCCAGCCTTTTGGCCACTGTTTCCTCATGTCCCGTCAGCTCTGAAAACATCTGAAAAGATCTGCCCAGTCTTGCTCTCCCCCAATGAAATTTATCCCTGTGTAGAAAGCCACTATAAATCTTTATCTTTAGTTTCTCAAGCTATGATTAGATTATTTATTCCCCTTGCATAGGCTTTTTGCTTTTAATTTTACCTCTGTTGCTAGATAGGAAAAGTCTTCTCCATATGTAACAGGTTTTCATTAATCCTTCTTACTGCAGTGTCCTTTGAAAACCACAGGCCCCAGCAAATCTACAGTTAACACATGGTGACAGCTATTTTAAAATGCTAAGGTAGTTCAGTGTGCACAAGTTAGCTCTCCAAAGAGGTGGAAGATATTGGCATTATGGCACAAATAAAGGGGGCAAGTAAGGTCAGAGACGAATGAGGACAGTGTCCTTCAGCCTAGATATGGAAGGAAAGGACAGAGGCACACAGCCACAGTGAAATTAAGGGGCAGATGAGGAATAAGCAATTGGAAGAGAGGAGGATGATCTTGAAGTTCATAAAGCCTTACAAATATCTTGAGGCTTAGCAGTACGAAGTCAGAAGCAGGAGCTTTTATGCAAAAAGGCTCCATCTCAGCATTACAGAAATAGATTGGTCTCTGACTGGCATTACATTAATCGGCCCCATTATTGCTATTATAAGAAAATTCATCTATATAGTTATATAAGATATGGCTATAGATAAGAGGATAGAACTCCAACAAAGAGTGGTCATGGACTACCAAAACAGCTAACTTTCTAACAGCAGTAGAGCTATTCCCATGTTTATTCATCCCACTTAGCTACTTAGCTCTGTGCCCTGCTCTTCCGGAAACAAGCCTCTGTTGCATCCCAACATAACAGATGTATTTCAAGATCTGCTTGTTGGGGACACAGCATTGCACATAATACCAGGTGCAGATCAAGAGAAGATACCAAGCAGTTGTTTAGTTATCTTGCTTGTTCAAAGTCTGTGAAGGAACAACAAAGAAACTAATTAATTGGAAGCAATTAATTTCAGGTATCTGAACACAGAAAAAATGTACAAAATTAAACAGAAGTACTTCGGATTTGGTCACATCTTTTTCTACTTTGTCTTGATAATTCATATTGAGTTACACATTTGACATCAAGGAAAGGACTCAATTTAGGGTGAAGACGTTTACATGTAGGCATTGACATGTAAATATCTCAACTTTTGTTTTAGTTATTGGATACCACAGAGCTCATTAGGAAGAGCCCATTTCTATACTTGCCTGGGATTCAGATAGCTAAACATAGGCCCCTCATGTTGTTTGGATGCCATGGAGCTCCCAGCTTGGCTTCTAACTTGTGCTCCAGAGAGTGCAGAATGCCTCCTGGCCCCCTCTGACACTGGCCAGCCCTGGGCAGATGTCTGAGGGACTTTCAGGCATCTCAGAGGGCCCTCAGAGCTCTCTGCAGGTAACTGATGACAGTCCTTAATGGCCTTGCAGATGCCCTGTCCCTTAGGCTGGGTTAACTGTGTCTTCTTTGTCAGGAAGGAGAGCATCTACTATCATGTGCTTGCTCGCATAGAGACACTGAAGTTCCCCTGTCTTAATCTCTCCCTTGGGAGAGGCTTGGTTATGAAAGATGTGGTACTAGGCAGTGGTTTTATTATATCTCATTTTTTATTTCTAATATTTTATCAGTTTTCATACAGTAACAACAACAAATTTCTGATACTGTTCCTCAGTAACTATTTTTACTAGTTATCTATTCATTAAGTTAGCATTTAATTGCTACAGTTACATTTTGCCTCCCCCTTACAACTTTTGTTCTCAACAGCTATTGAATATATATTTTTTTAGAAAGGATTTTTTTTTTGCTATCTAAAATAACTTACTCTATCTGTTTCTATGAATATGTAGCATATTTGTGCTTAAATGTACATACAAATAATGCTCTGGAAGGTAGATGGTCACTGTCAGCTGAAGTCTCAGTTAAATATAAATATATCTTTATATATATCATTATAAACAGAAATGAGGTCATTTACTGGATCTTTGTCAAATCAATGAGCTTTTTCTCTGATTAAAAAAAAAATCTGCACACAAATTATTTGTATTTATGAGTACATTTTTTTTTTATAAATGAGCTCTCCACACGTGTCTCCATTTTCAGACCAGAAATGAATTTCTGAAGCCAAATCTCTCAGGTTTTTCCTCTTATCATGCCTTCTTTTGCACTGAGGATCAGGCTCAGGGTACATGTATTGGATTAACTTCTGATGAAACTAAATTGGAAGATGAGCTTCAAGAATGCATTCACTGTTCTCTATCTCCTAATGTGCCTTCAGTTCCTGGAATCAGAGCAGAGTTAGTCTATGGTTAAATTAATCTGGAACTCAGTACAATGAGTACACCCTGTCATCAGCATGTCTTCAATGAGTACACTCCCTCCTCAATACCTCCTCAGCACTCTCCAGATCCAGTCCTGTTGAGCTAGAGTCTTTGCTGAAATAGATGTAGATTCAGAGAGCTACAGCATTCCATCTTTAAAGCAGCAGAAACTTCTTCACGTTTTAGCAGCATCCAATAACGCAAACAAGTTCATCCAAAACAATGGATCTATACACATTGCCTGCCTGAAATACTTCTATAGCATCTTTTAATATGAGGCCATCCTTCATGGATAATTTTCTGTCAACATATATGGTAGGTTTGAAAGTACTATTAGTTCTGTTTTGCAGTTAAGACATTAAACTGTGCCTGAGGATTCCTTCCCAATCCTTCCCAAAAGCAGATACATGGGTCCCACACAAGAAGCTGCTGTTCAAATCACGGGATTATTTTTCTTGATTATTTGTATACATAGAAGTTTAACCACCTTATTTCTTTTCGTAGAGGAACATATATGATGCTGCCTAACTGGAAGGGATAGGGCAACACATTATGGTCAGCAGAACATGTCATAATTTCTCTTATGGAATTTCACCTGCTCCTCCAACATATCTTATCACAGACCTCGTCAGAGGGAAGATACTAAACAAGATGAATCACTCAGATCCAATCAAAAGGAAACTTTGTGTCATCAACGCTAGTAGTTTTAAAATGCTCCCAAATGAATTCTTACTTTCTAAAGCCTAGATCTTCGTGGAATGTTGGCTATGGTACCACAGCTGAATGCACACAGTCTTGGTCTTCTGTTGATGTCTTCTGATTTCAGTTCCATTCCAGGTTTGATTCAGCATAACTTAATTTTCTGTTTCTGTATTTCTTTGTCTGTGCACTGTGTATCCCCAAGTGCATCAATCTATGTGATTCTGAAATATCATCTTTCTTCTTCAAGTCATATGGCCACATTCAATGCTGATAATATACTGCATTCTTTTCAGAGGATTAATTTGACCTCTAGATTGCCTATTTCTTAGTCACTCAAAGATGTTTTATACTCATTTTTCTTCTGGATTCTCCTTTACTACTTACAAGTCTAAAGATGTAGATTACATACACAATATTTATGTATGTGTGTGCATGTGTGTATACATTTACCTGCACATACACACAACTTTTCTTTCTACACATTGATCTATTGACATCTGAAAAAGATTGTTTTGTTATGTATCTATCCAGGTGGCTCTCCAACTCTTCTCTGAAAACTCTCTGTATCTCACACCTACACAAATTTTTTTTCAATTTTCGACATCTCTGCAGCAAATTATTTTCTGGTCTGAGCATTACCACTCTTCTGGCTGTCCTTGGGCATCACTAATCATGGTGGCTTTCCCTCTTGATCTGCACTCTCATTGTATGTTCCAGAATCAGTAGACTGATACTGTACATACGATGTGGGATTAGCATTTGGAGAACCATTTAACCACTGTTATTAAAAAGCTATGGTGAAACAAGAAAGTACAAAAGCAGGGAGCGGGGAGACCTAACAAAGCATCAACAATCTTCAGTACAAAATACAGATTTATGCCTGTGTTGCTGTACAGAAACACAGCAGCATGCACAATAGAGATTAAAGCAAACACCCAGATGAATACCTTTGTACGAATCATGAAATATTAATGAAAAAATGATACATAGTATCTTAAAATCTTTTTTGGCAGAACTATGAACTACCTGGTTGATGGAACAGCATATAAATACAAGACTTGGATTTCAATAAGGCATTTGAAACATTTTGAAATACTCTTACATTCACTAGTTTGGACATACTCAATGTACTATGCTTTATCTACCTATATCACTCTGAGACACTTGACACGGTATGTCCATTACCATTCCACTTGACTCTGTCTTCATATTTTGAAAAATGAGGTGGCGAGGGGTGTGTGGGGATGTATGTGGTTAGTTTTCCAAATAATAATAATATTTTTGCTTGTGGATGGTCAGCAAACTGATCTGAGAGATCTCCATTACTTACAGACTCACTTTCAAGGCTGCAAAACCCACTGTTCAAGCATTACTGAAGGTCAGCAAGTGCTGGAAAGAATTGTTAATTAGGAGCATAGCAGGGAAACCTGTTGAGAAACCACATAGCCTGTCTTCTTGACTAAGGCTTTGGAGAGACACTTGGAAAATTAAAAATGTGCAACAAACTGAGCCAAAATCTGCCATTTGCAATGTGGGGATTATTATGTCATAAAATCCAGACAATGATCATTTTCTTAGCACATGGGAGAAACCTGCCAAGGAGAATCACAAACACGTAAGGCAATGCACTAAGGAGGCTGATGATACTGCCTAGAAACACTGAAGGAGATACATTATGGAAAAATGCAGAAAAGCGTATCTGATGAATCATACGCTGCAGCATAGATGTTCTGTGGTAGAAAGAAAACAGAAAGCTAGCAATGCTGGAAAAGATCTACAAAGTTTACGCAGGAAGAAGGATCAGAACCAGGACTGTGCCATTCAGTGACAACAAAAAATACCAAAACTAACAAATAGTGCAATTTGCACTCTTTTATTACAAGATCCACAGTGTGCAGTACATAAAATAGAGTTAAGAAGTAGGGAGGCACCAGTGCCACCAGCGGTCCCATGAGCTTACCAAGGCTGGGTGGTCCTTCCTGATAGCATATTCCTGAAAGCACACTCCAAATACCATCATCTGGCTACCTTCATGCCAGGATGAACTGGAAGGAGTTCAGACAAAAGCAAGACAAATAACAACAAGCTGGAAGGAATGACTTCAAAGGAAATATTAAATGAGCTAAAATATGCATAGCTTGGCTAAGGAACAACTGTAGGTCAGGAGACAGGGAATACAGTAACTTCTAGCCATCCTTAGAGGTGTAAACAAAGAAGACTCTTGTTGACAGTAAATAAAGAGGGGGAAGAATCTGTCATCTCATTAATATTCTTTTGCTTCAATTTTTGCTTGGTACATAGTAACTTTACCATATCATGATGGACTGCCAGCAGCAGGAAAGAGTCAAGCATTGAAAAAGAATCCCTCTCCCTTACCACTGCACTTTGAATTTTGTTTTACTATTCATTTCATTGCCTTCTCTGTTCTCTTACTGCTCTAGGCCAGGCTCATCATTACATGGGGCTAAAGAATTAGTTCTCTCTGAAGCCAAAAATATTTCAACAGGGCACGTTCAAATTAACTTATGAACATTTCTAATATTGCTACTGGATTGCTTCTTCTTCCGTGCCTTGTTATTCCAGGATCAAACAGCCTTCAAATTCCTTGGAATCATATCATTTCAGTTAAATAAAATCACAATTTTTGATCATAGAATTCCTCTTCCCATCTGTTTTTTTTGTTTGCTTGGTTTTGGGTTTTTTTTTTTTCTGTTGAGTTTTCAGGTGACACGCAGAGAGATCTGAAAACAGACATACAAGTCTCACAACTCAGGAGGAATATGCTTTGTTCTGACATCATTTCCCCATTTAGGTAGATTGCGACTAATTAGAGAGGGCAGAGACTCCAACTGTGCTCTCCAGCAGCACAGAACTTGTGCCTAGGACAGTTATTTTCATATTATTCTCTTCTATCTTAAAATGCTAAATTTTCAACTGCCAGCTTGGTACTGTTTTCTTTCTGTTACATACTTTGTTGCTTACTAATGATAGTAAGCTTTTCCCAGTAACAATTTTTTTTCTAGTAAATCTTTTGAGGATGTCACTCCCACTGTATCTTTTCGTCTCTCTTTTCTCATTGGTGCAATTTATATCTCCATCTGTGTTTTCTTTAACATCAAAAGGTCAGTACCTAGACTGCCTTTAATCATACAAGTGAATTCTTGGAGCATGAAAGACTGATAGTCTTTCAAGCAATAACATTAAGCCCTATTGATGCAAAAGAGTAGTTTTGCTAACAAGCATTTTTAAAAGTATGAATTAAGAACACTTCATCTGTTACGTTCAGTAGCCATTTGACCAAGAACTGGAAGCAATGAAAGAATATAGAAGTTACAGATACGCAAAACTCACATACTGGGAGTTGCTTTATCTGTTATATGCCATACTCTTTTCATTATGGAAGAGTTCTCTATGCTACCATTTTCTTTTTCAGGTCATAATTACTCACAAAAAAAAAAAAAAAGCCGAGGTAATCTATGGCAGCTGGAAAATTTTTAAACCGAACAGCTTTCATTGGAATTAGTAGCTTGAGTGTTATGAGAAAATTCATAGGAACGTGTTGATTTTGATAAAACTTCTCCATATAAAATTGCTTTTGACTAAACTATGAGAGTAGTATGCTGCATTTTGGCAAAGCAAAGCATTCTGGTTTACTTTTTTTGGAACAGAGACCTCTGTGTGATATATATTTGTATTTCTATGCAATATTGTGAATATATAATAATCAAAATTGTATTTCACGTTGCATTTTTTTAATATTGTCAAACTTAGGAATTCAAAGGTATTAAAAATGTAGTGATTAGAATACTACATGAGAATTTCTGAATTTTTATAGGATCTGGTAAAACTTTTTGGGATTTTTTTATTCTGGTGGCTTTCCTGGTGAGTAAGCAATCGAATTTTTAAAAGGATAATCTTTTCCAACCTTTGACTATAGCTAACAATACTACTTACAGACAGCAGTTTGAAAAGTTACAGCATAATTGATGTAGCATGGAGTGAATCAAGAGGGCAAAGCTGATATCCAGATGTTAACATAATCCTCTCCTCACATTCCAGAGAAGTTTACATTCTTTGCCTGCATATCACTTCCTTATAGAAAAATAGTTCTACTTTCACAGCACAGTCCTCTCTTGGATGCACAAATGACAGCTTTAACATCCTGGAAGACAGTCTGTAGTCTTCCCTACTGTCATAACCTGGATATTTGGAGAAGAAAAAGACAAATGCTTGAGCATAGGGGTTTTGGGGTGTTTTGCACAGAGAACAGTCAGCCAGCAGCAACCTCTACATGCAACTGTTTCTACACATACAGTACGTATTTTTACATCAGCTCAAAACCAAAGGCACGAATAAACCTTTTAGCTTCCTAATAACATGTAAACATGGTCAAATCAGTTTTGCATTAGATTACTGATTCCCATTTTTTTACTGCCTGAAAACATTTGAGAGTGGCTCAGAGCAAACGTTTTCTTATTTTTAATTTATTTAATTGTTTGAATAAGCAAACATAAAAAGAAAAAGGCAAATGAGTCTGTTCTCTGAAGGGATGAATGTATTACCAGCTTTCCAATGGGGTACTCAATTTTCTCTCTGCAGCACGCATGCTAGTGCAATTACAAAACTGCAGAATAAAGTCAAAGGCTTAGAAACCACCTCACTTGGGCTCACGATTAAGCTTTCAGGTGTCCTTTATTAACACGAACATTTGCCAAATCTGACAATGCACTTGAATCAGATTGAAAATACTTAGTTTGCCCGTGTGGCACTCAGAAACAAGAAGTCACATCTGTGATATTTCCCTGCCAAAACTAACACAATGGGAGTTTCTTCTGGTTGTTCAAACAGTATTTTCATTCAGTGTGGGCACCAGTGTGTGAAGGAGAAGGGACAGAGATATGTGAAAAAGAAGTAAAGAAATCAAAGCAGAAAAAAGATTTAATTAGTGTGCGGAAGGGTTTCTCCCACAGCATCTCTGCTGGGTTCCTCCACAAAGATTACACAGCCAGTCAGAAAACTCAGTGTTACATCTCTGTATCTCCAGCTGTATTCATATAGCACGTAGGTACTGCAGTCATGCCTGGCTATTTGCTAGCCAGACACGTCAGAGGAGATCCTATAGGATCTCCTTCTTGACTGCTGCTTTTCAGAAACAAAGCCAGGCTTAATAACAGGAGCCAGCAGATGCAGTAGTTGCTCAGCACATCTGAAATGAGCTCACTTGCATTTAAGAGCTTATAAACAAATTTATATTTTTATAATTTCAGGACCTACATTTGGAAGGGGAAAAAAAGTCTAATTAATATAATTTTATTTTTTCACCTTTCTGTAGATTATAGATCTGCAGATCTATAATTTTCAGTGCTATGTATACAAACTATAATCTCTCTATGTCTAAGTCAGTGAAACAGTCTTCCTATATATAAATTCAGCATTCCCTGATCAGTGTATGTACATAGACATGTATGAGAAAAACTAACCCACATAATAGTGCAGCCTCATGCATTCCCCTCTTCTTTTATTCAGCAGTATTGGGTTTTTATTTTTTTATGCAGTCATACTCCTTCAACAGTATGTAGCTGTCATGGCTCTGTCTCACAGGTTTCTATGCATCAGAGACCAGCTTTAGAACTGTTTTGACAGGTTAAGAGCTGGGATTTTTCCAGGGAAAGGATGGAGAGAAGCAGGAATGTGAGAAGTGAAAAAGAATATTCCTTGACACCCCCTAATCTCCTCAGTGCAGATGGCACTGTCTTTTTCAAGTCATTTCTGTGCATAACAGCCATCACAAAAGAGTAAAAGCTTGAATGCTGAAAATAGTGTTCTTGGGAGATACACACGTATCTGTATGCACATTCGTGCATGCACGAGCAGACAAATGTGCAAAGCTTACCTTCCTTCTTCTTCCTCCCTCATCCATTCACTAAAATTAATTGCTCCCCAAGATGCTGCAGGCCACATTGTTAATTATTGTCTCTCTCTTCTGTACCTAAGGCATCACACTGGTTTAGAAAACAGCCTGCAAACAGATGGAGAGCTGCTGGAGATGAATCCGCAGGTACGTAAAAAAACGGATACAGACTTCATGGTACATCAGACTCAGATGGTGTATTAATTTTCAATACTATTCTGGAAAAAAAAAAAAACAAGGACTCCTCTGCATGGGTTTATGTGTAATTTGTTTTCAAAAAAGGTGTTACAAGAGCCAATTACTTTTATGATTTCAGGACCATTATTTATACTTAAGGAATATTTATGGGAAAATTTTCCCATCATCACTGCACCAGCCTTGCCCTTTCTTAGATAACCCTGACCCTTGGCAGCCAGCTGTACATGCACAATGCTTGGTGGTACTAAGGCTGGGTGTGTTGCAGACTACACCAACACGTGTTGGAACTGGATGTTACATGCAGGCTCTTGCCTGCTGCCTTAATGCCACTGGCTTGTTACCAACATCTATCCTAACAGCCTGCTTCTGTCGTATTGTCATGGAGAACCACAGCAGATTAGGGCAAAGCTGCTCCTTACCTGCCCAGCTTGCCTCCATCTCATTTGCATGAGGATATATTCTGATGCAATCCCATCAAAAATGTTCCACTCTTTGATCCAGCCTGCCAATTAGCAAAAAGACACTGCAGTAGTTGACACCAACTAGTTTTTCATCTTCAGAGGCTGAGGATCAAAGCTAGTACAGCTATAACAATGAGGCAGGTATGCCTCTAATGCTGCTCTACACTGTCCTGTCCTAGGGACAAGGGCACCACAAATGCAGACAAAGCGCAGGCATCGAGGCCTACCTAATGTGCACTGTGCCTGCTTCAAACCAGGTAAAAGGGTTTCTCTTTCATAAATACTTCAGTGTGGCCATTTTCTGCATAAAAGTACCCAAGAGAGGTATTTGAAAACCAGAAGCTGTTCTAATAGATTCATTTTACTCTCTTCTAAGGGAAAACTATTGCTGCATATAGGGAGCAGTTGCATTTTCTAAACTGTGAAAAGAAGCTTTTCAGACTTGGCTGGAAGTTCAGTTCTTCACATTAGCCAAATTACTTTAGAAAGCCAGTGGAAAAAATTACCAACAGATTTATCATATGACTATCCCAAGGGATCCAGATATTTTAGCCAAGAAGCAAGAAAAAGTGAGTTAATTAAACCATTACCAAATCTCTGATCCATAGGACTGAGGAACATAAAGTGATATTCATAATAAAAAGGCCACTCTTCCTTTTCTAGTGTTGGTATCAGTGGTAGTTTAACCCTGGCTATGTGACAGGTACCCACCAAAGCCACTTTATTACCTTCCCTCCTCAGCTGGACAGGGGAGTGAGAATATAACAAGAAGCTCGTGAGTTGAGATGATGATAGGGAGATCACTCAGCAATTAGGATCACCGGCAAAACAGACTCAACGTGGAGAAATTAGTTTCATTTATTACCAATCAGAACAGAAAAAGCTAATAAGGAATAAAACCAAAATCTTAAAGTACCTTCCTTCCACTTTTCCCTTCTTCCCAGATCTCTACCTCCTCCACCCCAGCAGCACAGCCAGACAGGGAATGGGAGTTATGGTCAGTTCATCACAGATGATCTTCACTGCTGCTTCATCTCAGAAGGAGGACTCCTCACGCTTCCCACTGCTACAGTGTAGGGTCTCTCCCAGAGGAAATAGTTCTCCACAAACTTCTTTAATGTGGATCCTTCCATGGAGTGCAGTTCTTCAGGAACAGATTGCTCCAGTGTGAGCTTCCCACAGGGTCACAATCTTCCTTGGGCATTCACCTGCTCTGGCATAGGGTTCTCCCCATGGATCTCCACAGGCTGCAGAGGCAGGGCCTGCCTCACCAGGGTCTTCATCATGGGCTACAGGGGAACCTCTGCTCCAGCACCTGGAACATCTCTTCCTTCTTCATTGACCCTAATGCCTGCAGATATGTTCTCACCTTCTCACTCCAAATTTACATTGCAATTTGTTCATGCACAGTATCTTTTTTTTTTTCCCTTCTCAAATATGTTATCATATTATTATATTATATCATATTATCAATGGTGGCATTACCAACACTGATAACTGGGCTCAGTCTTGATCAGCACTGGGTCTGTCTTGGAGCTGGCTGGCACTGGCTCTTTCAGATACAGGGCAAGCTTCTAGGAGCTTCTCACAGAAGCCACCCCTGTAGCTACTCCCTGCCCAAACCTGCCCACACAAACCAAATACAGTATCATGCATATTTTGTGGTGCAGAGCCTACTTGAAAGAGATTGATACACCATTTGTCATATATTATACACCCTTTATCCTGCTGTTTTATGACTGTAAGGGGAACTCTGGAACTTAAACATGGTGTAATTTCCTCAAACCCAAATGCTGCATATTAATATCTTGCAATCCAGCAGAGATTTTCAACATCTGCCATCACTTCATGAAATGCTTGATATATGCAGGAAAAAACTAAATGCATAATACATTGCATATGCTACCATACATTTTTCTTAGAGTACTAAACCTGTATCTCATTCCTTTATAAAACACATCAAATATAATACTTATGACACTAGGGTCAGCCTATATAATTATCACCTGCCCAGACTTATAAACAGTATATCATTGCATGATCTCAAGGTTCCCATTCAAGTTTCAGAAGTGAAGGATTCTTAACTTGTCTTTCTTCCTGTTCCGTAGATGGCACAAAATGTGAAAATGTAAAGCTAGTAGGGTTAGGTACTCCCCTCTCTCTAGTCCTCAACCTATTCCAATCCTATTTTTGATTCTTTTCTTTCTGCACTGAATATTTTGTTTTATTTTGACAAGAGTTCTTTGGTACAATGCAGTTGTCTTTAATGAATTACTTTTCCCAATGATCACTTGGTCAATGGTCAATGGTCACTTTCATTGAAACAAAAGTTCAGGGTTTGATCAACCTGTAGCACGAGTGTAAGACTAAGACTTCAGCTCTGCCATTCTAACAGCAGTGTTTCCTCTGATAGGAGTGCTTCATTGACAGGGACTATTGACAGTATTTGGATATCTATCAGGCAAGTTAAGGTTTGTAAGCTGAGCTCAAAACACATTTGTCTAATGGTGATAACATCATAGACTGCTTTCTGGCTGTATATAGGCACTAAGATGCTTCTTCCATTGATGACTTTTATGAGGGAAAACGAGAGAAGGTCTATGAAATCGAGTCGCATTCTCAAAACAGTGTTTTAGTTATGGGTCACACAATTAGCCACACCTGAAAAGCAGTACATTAGTTGATTAGTAAATTCTCATGTACTTTGGTACATGGAAAAGATATTGTCATTGCAAGCTTAAATGTCAGGCACTGCAATGAACATATGAGTATAAGAATGGTTTTTGTCTGAGGGAAAAAAAAATGGTATGTGGATTTCAGTTTGCAGGTGAAAGTTCTGGTCTATTTTGTACTTGCCATCTCATTTGCATCCTCTCTCGCTGTTCCAAGATCTTTATAGCCTTTTGAGCCATATGAAGAAGCATATATTAGTCAGTTTTTTACTTGTTAAATTTTAATTCACACTTGGCAGAAAAACCTTTTACATCTTCACAAAACAAATACAACACAATCCATGCTGCCACAAGGAAAAAAATGTTTTTCACAAGCATTTCCTGTTAATAGTGATTAGCACCACTGTAACTGCAAATAACCTAGAACAACACTAAGGTATACATTTATAATAGAGAGATTGGTTTTAGACAAACATTTCTGAGTAAGTATAGTGGGGAAAAAGGACATCTCAGAAACCCTTTTGGTAGTATTTTCTGTGTTTCTGTGGTGGTGTGGTGGTTTAGGCCAATATCCACCCAGTCATAATATTACTCCCCCTCCTAAGCTGGACAGGAGAGAGAGAGAGGCATATTACAAACTGCTTGTGAGTTGAGATAAGGACGGAGAGATCAAACTTGGCAATTAGCGTCATGGGCAAAACAGACTCAACTTAGGGAGAAAAAGGTTTGATTTATTAAAGAAACAATAAAAGCAGGGAGACGAGAAATAAAACCGTCTTAAAACACCTCCCCCCACCCCTCCACTTCCCGGGACTCCCTTTCCTTCCCCCCCAGCGGCGCAGGGGATGAGGAATGGGGGTTGCAGTCAGTTCATTACAGATGGACTTTGCCGCTGCTGCTTCTCAGGGGGAGGCCTCCTCACACTTCCCACTGCTACACTGTGGGGTCCCTCCCCACGGGAGACAGTCCCTCATGAACTTCTCCAGCGTGGGTCCTTCCCATGGGCCGCAGCTCCTCACGAACTGCTCCGGCATGGGCCCTCCCACGGGGCAGCTCCTCACACACTGCCCAGCGTGGGTCATCCACCGGGAGAGACAGTCCTTCAGGGACAGGCTGCTCCAGCCTGGGTCCCCTCACGGGATCACAAGTCCTGACAGCAAACCTGCTCCGGCGTGGGCACCTCCCCCACGGACTCCCAGGTCTTGCCAGGAACTTGCTCCAGGATGAACTTCTTACGGAGTCACGGCCTCCCTCAGGCATCCACCCGCTCCGGCGTGAGCACCTCCCCCACGGGCTGCGAGTGGATCTCTGCTTCCCGGTGGTCCTCCATGGACTGCAGGGGGACAACCTGCTTCACCATGGTCCCCACCACATATCACAGGGGAGCCTTCTTCTCGGTGCCTGGGCACCCTCCTCCCCCTCCTTCTCCACTGACCTTGGTGTCTGCGGAGATGTTTTCACATTCTCTCTCCCTGTTGCTGCTGCAGTTCTGCAACTGCCCAAAAACTTCTGCTCAACTATGTTATTCACAGAGGCGTTACCTCCATCACTAATTGGCCAGGCCTGGGTCAGGTGCGGGTCCAACTTAAAACTTACTGGCCCTAACCCTGTCAGCTACAGGGGAAGCTTCTGGCAACTCTTTTTGTTTAAAGAAGTCACTCCTTTAGCCCTCCTGCTACTGAAAAACCTGGCCCAGGCCAAAACCACTACAATTTCTCTACCCACTTTCCCATGAACATTAGACAGACTGGTGCACCTCTACAAGTATGAAATCTACTGCAGAAGAACAAGAGTAATTCCAATACTCATTATGTCTATATGAAATACCAGCTTAATTTACATCCATATAATATGGCTATCATAATAAATACATGTAACTAAATTTTAATGTATAAGTATATAATGTAATATTCATTATGTCTTAATATAGTAATATATAAATATATACATATAGTTTAAAAATTAATCCTAAATTTATCACTTGCTCAAAAGTAATTGTTTTAGGTTGGGTTCATCTTCCAATCTCTTCCCTCCCAAGATATGACCTTTGATTTTGATTAATGAGAAATTGTTATGACAAAGTTTAGTAGAGCAAATCACCATGATTAATACTGAAAACTTTTTCTAAAAAAGCACGCAGAATATAGTCACTGCTTTCAGACCAACTTAGTCTCGCTGCAGGATATTAATTTAGCCTAAATTCGAAGGTTTACTCCCCCTGAGTCCTGATACAGTTAAGGACTAGATATAGGTTCCTGCAGAGCTTTGTTCACAGTGAGAACCTCACCTGGAATCATCTTCTCAAGAAACATTGAGGGAACCCAACTACTACTCAAGTAGCACTTGAGTTTGGAGTTTACCACAGGACAGCATACATACTATGATTTTGCAGTCTGGCATTTACCACTGGACAGTATATATACTATGATTTTTCCTTTAGCATCACTTGTCTTTCATCTGGGTGTTAAAGAGCTGATATATCTGTATTTCAGCTGCTCTTCTTTTTCCTGATTCTTAAGAGATATTTGTTCTTCTTCCACGTAGTGGTACCTCCCCATCCTCCTCATTTCTCAAAGATATCTGCCAACAAGGCTTTCGGATATCATCATTCCACTGTTAAAAACTCCAGCAATGACATCCATACAGGCCACCTGACTTTAAATTTTGTTACTTAGCCAGACAACCTCACATTCAGTCCTTTTCAAGACAGACCCCTTAGCCTTATGTTGCTAACGCTATGATCTACCCAAGGAGTACTTCTGAATGCTTGTAAGTCCTGGTACAGTCAAAATACAGTTGACAGCCTCCCAGTTCTGGCAATTAACAAGGCCTTCATTGAAGTGCTGATGTTTGCAAAATCTTGGATTTTGCTAACAAACTTCACAGGTTTTGTTGTATGCCTCAATCAGATAATATAGTAAATACTTCTATACAAGCCTGCCAATGACTCCAGCAACTGTGCTGAGCTCACCAGAGAATGACCAGCCTAATGCAGAAAGGTCAAAATGGAAAGAAAAAGCAAAAGGAGGTTAAAAAAAAAAAAAAAACAAAAAAAACCAAAACAGTTCTCTCTCATAGGAATTAGCAAAGAAATCTACTGCATTTCAGGGCGGGAGGAGGATGTCAGTATTAGCTGGTAACTGCTCCTAGGAGGGGCAAAGAACAAAGTGAATGGCAGAGGGGAGGAAAATATTGCTATGGATAGGGAAGACTTAGTCTAAACTTCAAACGGGAGACATTGCTAAAAAGAAAGAAGAAAGGAAGAATATGAGAAAAGACCATAAGGGATGAAAGAAAGCTAGCGTGAAGGAAAAAGAAAGCAAGCAGGGAGAATAAAGACCGCTCCATGAAGAAGCAGTCCTGCTGAGGGACCATGCCAAAAGCCAAATAAAGTGCACAGCTTTAGCAGTTGCATTTCAGCAACAGAAGAGAGAAATCCATTCCAATGGTAGCCAGGAGAGGTCCTAGATGTACATAAAGCCTTCACTGAATGGGTTGAAATGTGAGAAAGAGAAGAAAATTCTCTCATAAAAAATGAAATTTTCACAAATCAACAGTGCCAACATAGTTAAACTACTTACAAGACTTGCATGTAGTGCCTGCACCTATCTGTAAGAGTGGTTATTAATTTTGTGTGCGTAGGTCATGTAAAGTCACATAGTTTCTCTGTGATTTAGCTCCCCATCCGTAAAGCTGCCACCTTTGCATCATTAAAGACAAAGAGGCAATAAATTGATAAGGAACAATATAATAATAAAGAAGCACAAAGTAGATGATTTAATGGCAACATCAGGCTCGGTTCTGGATCAGGAAAAAATTGCAGAGAAAACAGCAAAGCAGTTAACTAATTCATTTTATAATAAAAATATAAGAAACTTCCAAAACAAATCTGTAAGGGGAACAGGATAATTAAAAATACCAGTATGAAAATAATGTGCACTGCTGTAGGCGGTCACAGGCTGCACTTCCCTGTTACCTCACATCTAGTAAGACTTTCCCCCATTCTTTACTCTTGCTAATTGTCAAGGTTTTAAAGGACACTGAAGGGCACATGATGGGTTCATTAGAATTGCAAAATATCGCTGCTTACCATTTGCAGCAGGGTACCATTTATCTCTGTTGCCACACCATACTGTGAGGTGGCACCAAAAAGCAGAAGCTGCAATCCAGAGCTATGGAATGCTAATCGTCCTATATCAGATCCACAGCCATGCGGGATTCAAGATTTACTGCGGTTGAAAACATCTGTTCATGGCCATAAATGACTCCCAAAGGCAATCTAGGGTGAGCTTTGTGTTTTCAACACAGCCAGCCTCTTTCTGTCAGTCTAGAAGACCTGGGTCAAATTATTGGCCATTTTGTTCAAATCCTTGCATGTACATAATCACCTCTTCTGACTCCTTAAATGAATGACACAACTACCCCTCCCAAGATTCTTTGAATACCAAGATGCCATCCACAGTAAATATTGAACATGGCTATCTCTTTCTCTGTTTAGCTGCTGATCAATGAAGTAACAATATTAATTACAACCACTGTGCAGACTCAGAAATTTCTACCTTCTCCTGAATTTTGTTTTAAAAATGTTTCTATTTCATAGTCTTCCATATTAATACCACACATTGATTTCCCTCCTCTAGCAAAAAGGTAGCCGAACTGGAAGAGGTAGGCAGCACTGCACTGTGGTGCCAAAGCACCGCTAAAGAAGGTTGCCAGAGCAGATATCGAATATGAAGTTACTTTACATTTGGTATAAGTCTGTAGTCCAGCTCATATTGAAGTCGATAGGAAGCCTGCAGTTAATTGCAACAAAAGTAAGATATATTTAGGGAACAACCATAAAGAGGTAGGCAGGATTATCTAATGACACATACGTATTTTACTAAATGTGTTACTTGTCAAGCTAATTAGTTACCCTGTAAACGAAAAGGTCAACCCTGCATAATGTTTGCATCTCATCTTTCTGAGTCAAATTTCCTGTGCATGGTAGGTGGAAAGAAATAAATTCCACTGAAGTTGTGAATAGCAGACAGGAACACTTTGGCAGGCACAGAAAAATGAGAAAAAAAGCCGTTTAAGGCTGATCTCAAGCTAAGGACATGGAACACATCCATCAAGAAGATACTGACCTCATGGCCACCAGTTCCACATGTACAACTTGTTTTGAATATTTCTGCAAACATGAAATACATCGAACCTGTAAGTCACACTTTTTTGACTGTTTCTGCTGCCCTTTACTAATCCACATTTGCAAACCAAGGGCTAAGGTTCAGGAAACCACTCCACTGCAGCAAGATCATACTTTTAACCCCAAATTGGCATTCTCTAGAGAAGAATTACCTGACATCTTTCACTATTTTGTGTATGCTGCAGCATATTTCCCATAACATCCACAGCTGGAGGCACAATCCAGCATTGGACAACTATTCCACACCTGCAGCTCACTAGTTTTGCAGCTCTCAGAGCCTTGCATATCTACAGCAGCCTGAACCCTATTTTCTTTTCCAACACCCTTGTCATTTACATATATCTGAAGTATGTAAACTTGACACAAAAAGAAGAACTTGAAAGTTATTGACAAAGCCACTATAAAGAGGTTAAAGAAGAAGTTAAAGTGGTGCCTTTTTGGGAGGAAATATCAAACAGAAACAAACAGAACATTTCAGGGCAAACAGCAGATTAACTGGGAAATGTTGGATTTTTTTTTTCTTTTATAATGAAACAGTTTCATGTCCTAGACTGTAAACAACCTGTGCCAGAATAGGATCTTCAGAGGCTCTTTGTCCTTGCTAAAGGGCTTTATTTAATGGAGTGTTACACGAAAAAGCACATCTGTCTTTTAGGAAAATGTGCCCTGTGAGGTCCCTGAAATAGTGGCAACAACTAGAAGGAAAGAAAACCATGATATGAAATACGTCCCAGCTAATACATATTTAAATATGTATTAAGTCATTCTGCCAGTTCTCAAAACTCAGATGTAGAAATCTCCTAGCAACCTCCATGAACTACGTAGGTAGCAGGGGACCCCCACTCCCTTTCAGCAAGAAGTCACATCTTCCATGCAGTGTACCAAGTTATCAAAGGCTCAAGTCTTGCTTGAAGACGCAATTCAAATCAGCTCTAAGCTCACTGTCCAGTTGCATCCCCCATTGCAGGGCATACACAGAAGCACAGGGCTTGGCACGCATCCATCCCACTGCTTGTGGGCTGATCTTCTCTAACAATTCAACAGTGACTGAGCTGGGAACACATGAGCTGGGAATTTAAAGTTGCTTTAGGTAGATCGCAAAGAGTTGGACTATTTTTGAAATGACAGATGATTTGAAATGTCTGAATTATGTCAGACTATGTCCTTAGGGAGTCAAGATAAGAGTTTTGCACCCCATTTTGCTGGCCTATATATGAGAGGAGCAAACAGATTGTTTAAGATACAACATAAGGAAGTTAAGCTGATGGCTTGTTTTGAGACCCTTCATTCCCCAAATGTTGGAACCAAAGCTTTAAATTCAGATGTACTTAAAGACATCTTTTTTTTGTCTGGTGTAAACATGAGCTTATGGCCACAAAGAACTAGGAATTAACTAGTTCGTTATAAATCAAGGAAACACATATTCAGATATAAGTCTCAGAGGAGACTCGTCCTTCTCTTCCATCAGGCAGGATTTCTCTGAATCCAAACAGCAATGAATGTGGCACTCAAGTTCATGCTTCACTACTCATGGTACATATAAGAACTACTTTCTTCTGGCATTGAGGCACTCATCCTACCTGCCACTAGGATAATTACTCCTCTGCATTACCTTAACTCAGTTATCCAAAAAGGAATAAACAAAATTTCCTGGCTTTACTCATAACAGTCACACAAGAGAAATTTAGGAGGTAGCAATAAAAACTTAAATCTCCTTCCCACATGATCCTGGTTAAAAGCCATCTCTCCTTTCTCATTTGATTTTGGCTTGGGTCAAGAGTATGTCTCATATGTACCTGTAGAAATACTTCAGGAGCTACCAAAAAACCCACAATACCTAAAATTATGGAATTAATCAGAGAAGGCCTTGGAAAACATTTTGTGTCAGTTTTAGTATTTTGTCAGCAATGTGAAAATTCCCAGTGTTTGCTTTGAGGGCCCAAGTAGCTTTAAACTCAAACTGTCTTTGAGGCCAGAAACCAACATTGTACCTCTTCTGCTGAGAGGATGTTTGTTCATCTCCGTGCTGCACTATTCCCACCTCAATAGTCCCACGTATCCTAGTCTTGGGTTGTTTTTGTCCTGCTCTTTAACATACAACTTGATGTAGAAAGAGAAAGCCTAAATAGTGATGCAGACTTATTCTTAAAATAAATGATCCCTTAATCAAAACTGGATGACTAACAAGCATAAAATTGCAGCTCTAATACCACATATAATCGTTTATCTCATTGTAAAGAGGCATACATCATTTGCATTGTGTTCCAGTAGTGTTTCATACCCACTTTACCATAATCTAAATGAGCATGCACAACACAGACAAATGGAGATTCTAGCCCATCTTATGCATTTGCCTGGGGAGCACGATGTTGTTTGTTGTGGGTGCTTTTAAAAATTGTATTGCTATAAATAAATATGTTAAAATATAAAAACAGCGCAGTGAGAAAGCACACTGCCTGATCAGTTATAATTGTGAGATAAATTTTCCACAGAGATGCTTTTCTCTTTTTTTTGGCAGCAATTTTAATAAAGTATATTTGAAACTTCTATGAGCAAAGCAATCAGTTCAGTGAAGAGAATTTAAACCTGTGGCTACATTAGGTCAGCATGTGGGTATTGCCAACCACATTTACAGCTCAAAATAGATATTACTTTCTTCTGCCCACTTTTCATTATCTGGGATTTACTTAACAGTCCAAGCCAGAGACTCAGCTTTAATCAACCCTAAAAACTTACAAAAACAGCAACCAGCAAAGTATGCATTTCTTTCCTTGAAATTACTTCTGCACAAAGATTGTAAGAAGCTTTCACTTCTCAATCTGCAAGATCCCTCCTATACCCAAAACCACCACAGCCGTGAAGTTCAACATTGCACAGTGCTTCAAGGACAGCAAGTATGGCTTCATGTGACAATATTTGCAAGACTTGATTCCCAGCTTCCATGCAGGACTTCACAGCTTTTACTGACCTTGCAGATCTGTGAGAAACTGGCACTTAAAACTCTGACATTTTTATGGGATAGAAGCTGATCTTCTACTTAATTTTAGGAACTTTATGTCTTTTTCCCTCTTCACAGGGATAACTCAGCACAACTGATCTTACAGTACAGAAGTATGAGGTTTTACAAGCAGCAAGATACATATGCTAGAATACACGTTAAAATTCCCTTGAGTATTCTTAAAATCATTTATCTGTGACATATGTGGCATGAAGATGAAAATATAATATGGTCTAGAGGTTTTATTGTTACTTCACTTTGACTGACCTGCATTACTCACTGCTTGATTCACCATTTTTGCAACATGCATTTCTGATTTTGCCCATAACCTAAAGTTACCATCCAAATACCAAAGGAGCAGTACAAGCTTGATGCAGACTAACCTAAAAAATAAACTACAGCTACATCAAAAAAACCTGCCAAGTCCTACCTGAAGATTATTTACTCAAAGAGCGGGAACATGACAGAGACGCTAGGAGAATGAATTGAAGATGTCCCTGTTCATTGCAGGGGCATTGGAACAGATGACCTTTAAAGGTCCCTTCCAACTCAAACTATTCTATGATTCTATAATTCTATGATTCTATGAATGATCCTCAGTAAAATAAAACAGATAAATAAATAGGTACTAGCACAGCACATTCAAAACTTCAGAGCTCAACACAATATCATTCATCTTTTGCAATATTATATGCAGATATGTGGTAGAAATATATTTATTTGTAGAAATTAAGTATTCTGTTTTATTAATCTTGGTAAGCATTGCACAGATAGTTTATTATTTGTATGTCCAGCTCTTAGAATTGTTTGATATTCATTGCTCTGCTAATGGGGATGAGGTTCATTGTTTTCCTCTACTACTTTAAATTAAATGAAGTAGTCATGCTTTCCTACTAGCAGAGTATTAAAAACATTATTTTGCCTTTAGACAGCCATATTTTTAAATTCACTCCATTCTCTTTTTTTGCAAAATCAGCTCTCTTTCTAGTAACCCCCTCTTGTGTATCAGAATGATGTTCAGCTTTGGCCACTAGTTCTGCCTCATTTGTTCCATCTCTTTTAAAAGCATTTTCCTTTAGCTTACATGCTTTGCTTTTTTCTCACAAATACATTTAAAATTAATTTCACCAGCCCTTCATGTTTATCACAGACCAGATTTTAGAGTAATCTATTTTGTGCATGTCTACACATGACATAATTTCAAGAGGCTTTTATATTCAGGTAAATATGCCCTTTAGTTTACTTTTCTTCAGCTATTTAGTACTGTCCAAAAAAGAAATCTTAGTCATTCATCAAGTTTAGTCACTTGATCCTTAAACAGTAGTGACTGGTCTTTCAATATTACATATTCCAGAGACTTCTTTCTGTATTGTCCAAAATACAGAAACATTACTACCCTCTTTCTGTCTTTCGACATTTCCCTAGCTGTTAACAAGAATTGGGGGAAAAAGACATTCTAAAGGCTTTTCTTTCTTTACCTTAATGATTCCTCTGGAATCTGGGAATGTTATTCATCTAGATCAGGTGCTCTGTCAGACTTTAATGGTTCCATATACTTAACTGTGTGCTCTGGCATAATCATAAAGCCTTTAATATCTTCTGTGGGAAAATATATTCTCTTCTTCCAGATGTGACCTTCAGCTTGTTTTCAGAAACATCTATACTATGAAGAGAAAACACAATGAGTTCTCTGAAACAAATTCTTTACTAACAATGGCTCTCATTCATGTTGCTTTATGGCCTTACAAGCTAGATTTGACAGGTAACTCTGTACATATTATTTGCTTTTAAAAAACATTTCTTTTTTACCATATTAATGTAATTGATTAGTGTTATTATTACCAACATTAAAGACTAAACTTTGCTTAGCATCAGTATCTTCAGCCTTCCCCACAGCTACAAGAACTCTCCCCTTTTTCATGTAAAGCATTTTCTTCCTCCAAAAGCAATTTTACTGAACTTGAGGTAAACTCTGGGTTATCTCATCCAACCCATCTAACTTACATTAAACATTCATATACTTTTCACATATGAAAGCTCTTACCTTCTGCAACAGACAGTTGTAAAGAACATAACCATCTGTAGCTATCCGTAATGACATATACAGAAATGGAGGAATTCTAAATTTGCTGCACACAACCAGACTTGTACCTGTGATATGGGGTGTTATAAGACAGAGATAACAGTTTTCAGGCCTGGCAGCACTTTCAAGCAATGCTATTAGCAGTGTGGAGTGCTGGACTAAGAGGATATATAACATATATGCCCTGGTCAGCCCATTCATTCATGTACTGTAACTGACAACTGTGAACGTCATTACTGCAGATAGAGTTTGAAGATGGTGCCATGGACAATGTATTTATGTATGAGACTATAGAAACAAGAAAACCTCAATATTTCAATTCAGATTGTTTCAACTCTGCTCAGGTACCAAGAACCTGTCTGATTGTTCCCCAACACAGGTTAATGTCTGTATTATTAGTTCTGTATCATTTCCCTAAATGTTCCCTGACAAATATTTTGTGAAAAGCATAAAAAGAGAAGGTGAGTGTCTACATGTACCTGTGCAGTGTGCATGGGCTGGAGAAACTAATTACACTACCAACAATAATTAGATATTTTCCAAAGACACATGGAGGCAGTCACTATTGTTCAACCCTTACAAAATGACACATCACAGCACAAGGCAAGCGTATCACCCTCCTCCTGCTTTTCATTTACAGCACACTTCCCTTTCACATACTGTCATCTCCATTTTTTTCCTTAGCATAGTATTTCCCTTTATTGCTTCCATATTTCAATTTGTAGCTCTCCGTGCTTGCTTTGTCGAATTGCTTCTTAAAACTTTTTTTCACAATGATGTAATTAATGAAATTATTTTGATTAGATTCTAAAATTTTCTAGAGTAAATGTATAATGCATATATTTGCATCATAATTTTCTTAGGTATTTCATCTTGCTCCTTTCAGAGCTTTTTTTTTTTTTTGCATTTATTGGGGCAGAGATAAAGAAGCAAGTCTGGCTCTGTAGGGTAGCTGGCCAGGGAAATGCTTCCCAAAAGGAGAGTCCTGAATATCGGTCTCTACCACAACAAATGTTGCCACACATTATCTGCTGCTTGTGTAACAGAAAATAACTAATTTATCCGCGAAACATGGACTATAGTCTTTCACATGCATGGAAGTGACCTAACTTCTACACTCGCAAAATCAGGGTTACTCTTACTCCTACTCCCTATTTCATTGCATCTTTAAATCCTCTAGACAATCTGCCACATCTCCTGGTTCAGAGTTTGAAAGTACTTATCCTCCCCAGCAGACTATATACTGGGGATTTTTCCAGGTCAGACTGAGCTTGTACTAGCAGAAAAAAAAAAAAAACCCAAAAAACCTGAAACGAGATGTCCTCTTGAAAAAGATCTGAGGAGGAGGAGGTGAAAGGAATCACCACCTACTTCTTCTCTGGTTCTCTTTGAAAATAAAAGGTTGATTCTTCTTCTATTTGTTTTCCTGTGAAGAAGAGGATTAAATGCCTACTTGGATAGCTATAAATCATGTTTGGAGAGAAATGCACAGTTCAGCAACTAAGACTCTGAGAGGGTGGGGATTTAAAACAAGAGTAAGTCCCCGGGGCTTTGCTATTACTCCCTCAGACAGCACACTGCTTAGAGTCGTGCATGCCATTATGAATCACACAATCTTTCTTTTGCATTGTATAGGAAAGCTGAATGCACAGGGATGGTTGGAAATTGTAGGTCTTGCAGGCTACAGGCCTATATAGAGTCTATAAAGCCAGGCTCTATAGTTCAGAAGGAGTGAAGAGGAAGGTTTCAAGGTTCCTGGCATCCTTATGCTGCAACTTGCAATATAATTTAGAGGTCTCTTTCTCTTCTCACTATCCTGATGCACCATCAGCTCCATAGTCAGCAACACACAGTGAGATGATAACTCTTCCCATTCACATCCTCTCAAAACACCAAAGAAGCTTTGACCCAAGGTCCTAATAATTTCGCCACATCTTTTGCTTTCATTGTATCAGCATCATAAAAGATTTAAATTGTATCACTCACTCTAAGCATAAAAAGTCACTGACATCATCTGATTCAGCTTTTATGTCAACTAACCTGGCTTTATGCAAAAAGTCAAGAGGCCGACACTTGAAGAAACCTTAATCCTAAAACTGAAGACAATAAAGAAATCAACTGGTGGATATAAAAACAGGATATATTTCAAGAGGATACCTATATATGACAGGGAATATTTAATTAAAATTTTCCTATCATAAAGTCAGACTGAAAAAGTTCTTTCACACTGAGGACTGGACAGTGGTCCTGAAATGTCTGTGATAAAACCTCCTAGCTCTGAACTTTGACAGTTTGTGCTGATAAAGTTATTATGTGATCATGTCCATTTTTCCATTTTTTGTTTGCATGTTTCATTTGCTAAAAAGGTAATTTTAGCTCCTAAAATAGGCCTTCTGACTGAAACTCAGAACTGTGACCTGGAAAGATCATATAAATGGGATTTTTCTGTCATCTCTTTATGATTTTGACTATACTTGACATTGTATAATGTTAAGTTATAAATAGAAAGCATTCTGAAAATGTCTTAATATCCTGAGTCTAATAAGGGAATACCAGAGCTGGAAAATATGCTTAAGAAACTAAGTTTACATGGCAAACTCAAGATGAAAAATTAAACTGGTCTTCACTGCAATGGAACTACACTCTTTTACAAAAACATGAACTGTGAGCTCAAGTTGAAAGCTACAATTGAAATGTAGACATTCCTTATTGAAAGCAAGATGCCATATTAATAACAACCACAAAAGCTGAAGACTTGTGGCATTACCATATAGAGTGGTGGTGCTTTTTCACCCTTTCAAGTGGATCTAATGCAGATGATGTTCCCCAGTTAACCTAAACATTCAAAGTCCTTGTACTTGCTCCTCCAGCAGAGCATGAATTTGTTTTGGAATATTCTATCTGAAATTATTTCTTTTTCTCTCTTTCTTCTATCCCATATACTTCACATCTCTTTTTAGGTTTTCCAAGTCTAAGCTCTACACAGGAAAAAGGACTAGTACTGCTGAATACATGACAAGCTTCCCAGATTCTCATAAATTATATCAGAATGTCTGCTAAAAATCAAAATGAGTTATTTGTTTTCTGTGTATGAATCTAAAGCAAATAACAATTTCTGGCCTCAGAGGCAGCCACCAGTGACTCCTCTAGAGTCTGAGGATGGCCAAGGACAGTCACAAATCTAGGGGAATCATAGTTCCAAGGCTTCTTTCACAGTTAATGGCAAAATAAGTGTTCTTCCATAAATGGTTTCAAAGCACCTGCATTATACTCCTCTTCTTATTCTTCCAAATGAACTCTATTAGCAATAATTCTGTTATCATTTTTCTGTCTTGCTAGAATTGTTTTAAACTAATAATGAAGCATAACTGAAGTTTAATAATAATAAAACCATGGCAATAAGATTATTTGTGCAGATGTAACTCTGGTGAAAATTTCGATGTTTGAACTGTAAGATCAATAAAAATTAGCTCTGAACGTAGTAAATAAAATGGTAAATAAAATGATATTTCAGGAATGAATATGTGAAGCACACAAAATTACATATAGGTAAGGCAATTTATGTGGAGCTTTGCCCTAACAGACATTTCTTCCCATTATACCACCCCATTCAAATAGTTTCTGGTTTAGACAAACTAGGTAACCAGTGAAAACCCAATGAAAAATAACTCCTTTCCCTCTAGAAACTTAGCTTCTTGATTTACAATGAATTGAGGCTAATACATTGAGTAATTAAAGGTGACTAGTCAGAAAAGAAACTACTAACAAACAGTAACTAGAATCAATGCAATCTGACAGTCAAAGTTGCAGAAGGACAAGATCAGTCACACTTCCACTGCCCCACTGTGGAATTAACATCCACAGTAATAAGGAAGACAACAGGAGTCTTAAAAACTCTATGGCTAGAACCACAGACTTTTTTTTCACTTGATCCATGCAAAAATATTTGGCTACTATTTAGAGACTGGAAATAGAACAATCTTTGGCGTTTAAGAGTTACGTATCTACTTAAATGCTGTCTTCTAAGGTAGTTCGGTTTATTTCCAAAAGTGGCTGATCTGTTCCAGGTACACCAAAATTCTATTCATTTCTCTTTTGTCAATTGATGTAAAAAAATTGTCACTCCAATCAAGAAAACTGTAATCAATATTATTTTAATCCTTTCGTTATATATAGAGATGAACCTTTTCTTTGTCTCAATGAATAAAAATTTGAACTGAGACTAAGCTCAGCATATTCTGAGCTTCCAAAAAGGATGCAGGACTTTACTTTTTGCTTTTAAACTGTGAATTACAGATCATCTAATTGCCTGGCAGTAATTGAAGGTCTTAAATTATAAACAATTATTTTATTGCTTTTGTTACACACACACAAAATACAGGCAGCTTTTGGAGACAATAATAAATTAGCATATGAGTAACAAGTCTATATAAATATACATTCATGTTTTCTTTCTTTTTTTTTTTCCTTCCTTTTTTAACCTTTAAATGAACATTTTCTGAACTTGTTAATGCAATGAAGTCAAACTTGAAAATAAAAAAAGATAGTCATGCTGTACTTGACTCCCTACATATGCATCAAATATTGACATTAATGCTAACCACAGTCATCAGAAGTTATTGGAAAGTTGTATGTACCTACTCATAGAGAAGGTGAATTCCCACAAGCCCAAAATCTTTACAGCATTCTGTTATTATTTTAGGAAACTAACAACAAAAAAAGCCCTATCATGATCCATATTGCTACCAAATGCTTTGACTGCACCCAAAGTAGCATTCCTCTTTTGAAGAGTTTCAGCATCTGTAAGAATTAATATTTATAACAAGTGAAAAGTAGGTCTTGAGAAAATCAATCTGACATTTAGAGAGCTACATTTGGTGCAATTCAAATTTTCTGCAGCTGCAGTATAAAAAAATCAGAGCACTGTCCAAGATGAGCTACTTATGTCTGTAAACATACAGAACAATTTAAACTTCTCCACATTTCATTTCAAACAAAGGAGAGTTTTATGGATGATCAGCACAGCATACATGATCTCAAGCATGACAAAACCATGAAATCCAAAGGAACTTGCATCACTTGGGCTCTTGTCCAAGAATATATCATTTTTTTTCAAAACAACTCCACAGCCCTCTCCACTGAATCCAGCCATAATGTGGGAATTTGGTATAATTCCTACTTAATAACATTGAAAACCACTTGCAGATAAAAAGTACACAAAGGTAGAGAGATTCAGGGCTCTCTACAGCACTTTCTATTTTTGTTAGTATTGAGTAGAGGGAGCTGGGATAATACAGGTAACGAGATGACTGTAATTTTTGGACCAACATTGGCTACAGAAAATATCTGTGTTAGCTTTTCACCAAATACTACACAGTAAGTATTTGTGTCTGTACAATGATGGCATCTGTACTGATGATGATAACTGTATCTGCACTGATGATGGTAGGAAAGCATGGAGGAACAAGAGCCCACAGGTCATCAACTTCTTCACAGGTTTGGAAGCATTAGGGCCAGCGCTTTGCAACCCCAGGGACTGCATGAAAGCCACGTCACTCACAGGGACTAATAGACTTCATCCAGTTGCTTAGGCTCAATGAAACATGGGAAGGTGAGAAATGAGACACTTGGGACTCAGTTGGGCCAAGACAGTATTGGAAGATTTTCATTGTTTGGGCATACTAGTTTTAAGAAGGAAACTTGTCTTCAGCTTTTCTTTTGAATTCACAATAATTTTTTAAGAAGATATTTATGGAATATAGACTTTAGGAAACATTTACGTTATTACAAGTTAAGGTATGAGGGAAATAATGGGATGCTGATTCTTTTAAAAAATGACATTGAGGACACATGTCAGTGTCGCATCACAAACATCTGCAAGTACAGGCTGTGGTAAACTGGAAAAGCAATAGGCTATAGAATAAACGTAGAAATGAAAATTACTGGCAATCGTTTCTTCAGCTGTGAACTCTCAACATAACAATCACAGTTCCTATTTCCATGCTTAAAAACTGTATCATTCAGATAGTATTTTCATATGCCTTTGTCCTTTTTTTCTTTTGTACATCAATTCTTTAACTCTGAGAGCTGTCCTATTGTTTTAATGGCTTACGGATAACATCTGGATTGCTGTAATGTATTGGGTTTCGTTGTCTGTTATTCTGAATATTTAAAGAAATGCTGGGCATGCTCAAAAGTGATACAGAATTAAAAAGAAAAACAATAGTTGTGTGTTAATGTTAGAGAGCATTTCTCTTTATATGTTATTTGTAATTACTTTACTCCCTTTGAAATCTTTAAATCATCTCATAAAGCAATGGAAATTCTATGTTAGATTTAGGAGACTAACTGTGCACTCAAAGAACAATTTAATCCATATTCAGGGTGATCTCTATGGAAAACAGTCAGACTTTGAAGTGTTCATTGCACGTATTTCATGAACATTTTTACTTTCCAAGATAAATGACTCAATCACCCAGAAATATGATAGGTTTTGCAAGAATGTCATTGTCTAAAACCAAGCCACTTTAAACCTTCTAAATTTATAGTTGAAGCTACAATTAAGAGTAATGTCTGATAGATTGAGAGAAAAATACACAGTTACATTACACGAATACTCTTACCCTTGTCCTGCAGAGATTATATGTAATAACTATATTTAAATACCTTATCCCATTAGGATAAACTGCATTTAAAGAAAAAAAAAAATCCTTCTTTCTGGCATCCTAGAGAGAAGAGTTTAAGTTGCTAAAGTACTACACCTATATATTCCTTCTGCTTGCTCAAAACAACAGATGCACATACCTGTGGGCATAATTTTGCAGGTAGGACATGAACCAATATATCTGTCAGTCAGGAAGACATATAAATGACTTAAGTTGCACCTGCAATTGAATGTGCCTACAAAGTGGGGACCAAAATAACCACAGGCTGCAATTAAAAAGTCTACCCCTTCTGGCAAGTCTGACATTATTTTGCTTTCTCGTGCCTTACGACAAGCACAGAATCTCAGAATCACAGAATCTTAAGGGCTAGAAGGGACCTTGAAAGATTATCAAATCAAACTCCCTTGCCAGAGCAGAACCTCCTAGAGTAGGTCACACAAAAACTCATCCGGGGGAGTTTGAATGTCTCCAGAGAAGGAGACTCCACAACCCATCTGGGCAGCCCCTTCCAGTGCTTTGTCACCCTCACAGTGAAGAAGTTTTTCCTTATATTTCTTTGGAACATCTCATGTTCCAGCTTGTATCTGTTGCCCCTTGTCCCATCTTTGGACATCATTAAGAAGAGCTTTGCTCCTGACACCTGCCCTTTACATATTTCTAAATATTAATGAGATCACCCCTCAGTCTCCTCTTCTCCAAGCTAAAGAGCCCCAGCTCTCTCAACCTTTCATCATAAGGGAGTTGCTCCACTCCATCATCTTTGTGGCCCTGTGGTGAACCCTCTCCAGCAGCTCCCTGTCCTTCTTGAACTGAGGGGCCCAGAACTGGACACAATATTCCAGATGCAGTCTCACTGCCCACAGCCCTTCTAATATACCCCAAGATGCCATTGGCCTTCTTGGCCAAGAGGGCACATTGCTGGCTCATGCTCATCCTGTTTTCCACCAACACCCCCAGGTCCCTTTCCCCTACACTACTCTCTATTCATTCTCCAACCTGTATTGGTACATAGGGTTACTCTTTCCCAGATGTAAGACTCTACACTTGCCCATGTTGAATTTCATCAGATTTCTCCCCGCACAACTCTCCAGTTGGTTCAGGTCTTGTTGAATGGCAGCACAGCCATTCTCCCCCGTTAAGTATCGTCCTCTGAGGGACTTCACTAGATACTCTGGCCTCCAACTAGACCCTGCCCCGTTGATCACAACGCTCTGTCTTCTTTCTTTCAATCAGTTAACAATCCACCTCACGATTTGATCATCCAGCCCACACTTTCTCAGTTTTGCTGTGAGGATGCTGTGGGGGATGGTGTCAAATGCTTTACTGAAATCAAGACAAAATGCTGTCAGTAACGTAACTACTCTGAATTTGAAGGGGATATTCTTGAATGTCACCATCAAGGAAGTCCAAATTGGGCCCAGAGATGCACAGACCATCAGATAGATTCTACAAGTGTGATGGCTTGACCAGCCTCATTCACAGCACCTGTCACATCCAGTGGCAATGGCACTGTCTTTGGAAATTGAGCTTCACTCTTCATTTCTGGTTTGTCAAGAGCAACAAAGCAACAGACATGAATGTGTACCTGACCTCCTATGGCTTGTCCCCTAGTTTTATGATTTCTCACAAGGAAGTCAAGGCATGGACCAGCATGAGGTGGGAATTTAATGTAGCTGCCCTATTCTGAGCATTGCCTTAACTGGAAAGAGAATGATATCATGATCAACATGAAGATACTGCAAATGCAAAGTCTGCACCTGTCTGAAATCACACACAGAACACTGTGATTTCCTGCTGGAAATCAGCTGAAGATGGTTACATGCCTGTATAGCTGGAAGAAGCAGAACATAATCTCTTCCACCTGGAAATGAAGAGAAAGAGGAATTGAAGGTCTCAACAGGATCTGTGGCTTCAGGGCTGACCCAGTACTGAGTTTCTCCATCAGAGTTGCTCCTCTTGTGAGAGGGCTGTAGATCCCAACATAAATCTTGTGCAGAAGAAAACACTGAAATATATACAGTGGAGAAACACCAGTATATTTTGCTTTTTGTTTAGTTCGTCTGTTTGTTTATGGGACAGTTGTTACATCGTTTTGTTTCTACACATTTGAGAAAATATGTAGCTGATTGAATTGTCTACAGCTCTGTAACACCTTGAAATAATGCATTCAACTGCAAAAACTTGAGCCAAAGGGAGACAAAAAGAAGACTAATATACTATGAGGCACTCATTCTGTTAAAGACAGAGACTGCCAGATATACACGACTGAAGCAAAGACTCCTGAGTTGCTCTGTCTTGCTGATCTGAGAAAATGTCAACTGTTTGATAACTGCTGGAGTATGGCAAGTAACATAATTAAAGGAGTCCTCTTTGGTCCTATTGTAAGTGTGCTAACATCTTCTTTGTCATTTAGGTGAGAGATATGTATATCTCTGAGGTACAGAAAGCATATTTTAAAAGTGTGCAGGAAACCCTATAAGCCATACTTCAAAGATAGGATAATCTTTAACGTTGGTGGTAGAGAATGACTTGCTGAGAGCAGAAATTTATGTCTGCATCGAAGTCACAGCTGCTAATTGACTTTTTTCTGTACATTTTCTACATGTAGATAGAAGAGGAAGAGAACTTTTATGCTCATGACATCAGCAATGCAGATAATGCTGTCCAAAGAAGTACATCTTCTAATGGAGAACTGTCAGTGAGGTACTGGGCATGCTTCAGTTCAGCTTCTACATCTTTATCAGTCATTCCTAACCAACTTTCTTATGATAACTACTTCTTCATATCACTTCTGCTTGCTGCAACGTTATGGCCCACAGGCAAACAACTTGAATTTTTTAGCTCATAATTTCATGCATTTCTAATTTATTGTCTCACATTAAATCTCTATTAAAATTACAATAAGGGTGGAAAAAACCCAAGCCCTTTGCATGCTTATTCACTAAGCAGTTTTCTGAGGTTCTTAGAGGTCTAATTATGATATGAAAACACAATTTTCAACTTTTCAGATGATACTAAATTGGAAGAGAATAAAAACAAATGAGGAATAATTAGGTAGTGCAGACAGATATAAAAGAATTTAGATCATTTTATATTTCACGAATAATAGATGGCAAATGCAGGGCTGTGCAAATAAATTGAGAATAATTAGCCTCACAGAGTGGCATAAAAAGTAGGACCATATTTAGAAAGATGAGAGGCTACAACACACTGAATGAAATAAATCCTAAACTTTTGAGACCAAAAGTCACATCTAAGGTTTCCTTATCTATATGACTTACTAGTGACTTCAGTGCCACATTGCTAGAAATAAGTGCCTGATGTCAGCAAGAAAATCACAATCTAGCTTCTAGGAAAGGAAAGGCTACATGTCATAATCTCAGAAGGACACTTTCTTCAACAGTTAGTACACATGACTTTATTGCTCGAATATTGGACCACAGGCTGAATTCAGTCTGCAGGATATCTCTGACCAAGCTGGTGTCTTTCTTTGGGTAAAAAAAAAAATGGAGAATACACCGAGGAAACATCAGCTTCTGTTTGCTTTGCTCGAGTGCTTCTGCAGTAGAGGTACCTGATGCTGGCTGCAGCACAGACAGGCCACTTGGATAGAAAGAGCTTATGTTGTACTCCTTAATGTATTCAGGCCTGAAGTTGGAAGAAAGTTTCCAACTGTCAGGCTAGGGAGGTTCTCAGAGAGGTCTCAGTGGGAACAATGGTGGGAAGATACCTCGCTGGTTTTAAAATGTTGCTTTATGAACCATGATCTGTTACGTGCTGAGATACTAAGAATGACAAGGCACATCACCCTAAGAGACCACCATGGCTTCTTAAGCTGCTGTGAACTGCTTTTCCACTCTAGATACTACTGCCTACTTCTCTGCTCTTGACTGAATCATAACCTGTCAAAAATGCACTCCCTTTTCTTCATATTTCAACGCATTAATTTTCAGCTATGTGATATGCAAGTTTCTTCTGTATCGCCCCCCCCCCAAAAAATTATGGTTTTTTTTCACAGCAGATGTGGGCAGAAGTCTATTTTTTTTCCGAAGAAACTAAGTTTCATTATGGAAACTGTTTTTTTTTAATGTAATTGAGAGCTGTCTGTTCACATGGGAGGCAGGAAGAAGAAGGGAAATGAACAAAAATGCATGAGGGAATTAAGGTCACTGCTGGTGAATCAGTACTGCAAGGGATTACTGACTACAAAATATTTTCTCTGAAAATGAAACAGACTTCTCAGAAATAATGAGGTCTAAAATCCATCATTTGTTGATGGCATTTGAAAAATATTAGACTGATCTACTAGCCCATCTAGGGATGCCTTTATGGGGGTGAAGATTGACCTGAAAAGGTCTTCTTATGGTTAATTTTTAGCTTGTTTAACAATAACAAAACAGTGACAAAACCTGCCTTGTTAGAGCATTTATATATTTCTTTCTAGCCATGTTTTCCATTGAATAGGACTGAATTATTATTATCTTTCAAAGTATGCAAATGAAAGGAGTTTTAAATCTTCCAAATGCAATGAATCGTGTTTCAGCATTTCAGCATTGAACGCCTTTGTAATTTATGGCAGAGTGCACATAATTTCTATGTATGGCTATACCTAACGTGGGTAACTCATTTCACATTTGAAATTCCATTTGGCTAGGTGACTAATTGATTCGTTTTCATAAACACTCTAAAATTTGTAATAAGAAAAATGTTTTGCTGTAAGATATTGTTTTTAGGCTGTACCAAAATTAACTATGAAAATTTACTTTTGACAAAAGCCTGTGGGACCAACAGCAAATAATGAAAACACAGTGATTTATCATTTCTTTTAACAATCCCTAATGTTTCATGAGATTCAGTAAAATTTCCAGTCTTTTAAATCATTCCCTTGAAAGACCAGTACTTTTATTCAATTTCATTTTTCTCTCCTCTGCCTCTTTTCCCTCTTCCCTCCCAAAAGCTGTCCCTTTGCTGGCATCCCTTTAGCTCTGTCTCCGGATGCAAGACTGAACAAGCTTCAGAAGACACGAGTTCTGATAGCCACAATGCCCATGATCCTTCACTAAAAGAGTCAAATCAGGATGTTTTCATGGAAGGCAGGACATAGTTTCTTTCTGTAAGACAGGAAAAGCCATTCCAAAAACCTCAAATATATATTCTGAAGACATCACACTTGTTTGCAGAGCAAGAACTTGGTTCAAAACACACAAGCTAAGACTGTGGTAACATCCTTGGGAAGTGCTGATGAGAACTGTCATCAGCTCCTGCAGGTCCCAGTGGGTCAAGTCATGCAGCTTCTTTAGCAATTGCATCCCTGATCCCAGGCAAAAGTGTCCTACCTGGGAGCAAATACCCCCTCAAAGAGCAAGTTATCTGACACAGAGAATATAGGAAAATATGTATAATAGGAAAATGAAGCTGAATATATTCCAAGCCTTGTGAATGGCAAGAAATCTCACAGCGAAAAGCCTTTGCATCCTTCCTTCCCCATCCTTCCTTTTTTCCTTCCCATGTACAGACTGCGGTGAAAAAAAAAAGTACCAGGCTTATCATGAGAAAAGAAACTATATTAAGGGATAAATATGACTGAGAGGGTGCAGTGAACTGAGGGGACTGATGGATAAATGTCAGAGCATCTCTTTCAGAACAAAATGGATGGACCCAGGAAAAAATGATTTTCAGATGGCTCATACCATGAGAGCACTGTGCAAAAAATTTCTTTCTATAGGCAAGACCCCAGTTCACGAGTACAACAAAGCACATGCCTTTGGAACGTGTTTACATTTCAGAGAATAGCATCAGGAAGCATGGGACATTAAAGCACGTAGGTGATTCATTAGCCCACTGCAGCTCTTGCAGCATGATCAGCCTTGGAGAGCAGTCATTACCCAGACTGGTAATGGTGACAGTCCTACCATCTCTAGGATTTAGGAAGCATGGTCTAGTCATATCACTCTTCTCAGTTGCAATACAGCACCTCTCTCTCCTGCTTGATCATTAGTCTGCTGGGCTGACATCTGGCCTTTGGGGAAACAGGCAAGATGGGCTTCAGGTAGATTTCATTCAATATTCATTACTCATATCCATTTTAATTCAATACTCATTAATAAATAAAATTGGTTTTAGATTAATAGTATTTTACATGTATCAGAGGTAACTTAAAAGCTATGACTATCATTTAGTTCTCCATGCCTCAGAGCTCTTAGACACAGTTTGGGGAAAAACATGCCTCCCTCTCATACCCAGCAGCCTCCCACTCTTCTCAGCTCTGTGCTATTGCCTTGCACTATTTCATTCCCACATGAGGCTGGAACTGAGTAGAGTCAGGCCTGCCCTCCAAATGGGTCTATAGTTTGCTATAGCCACAAGGAGAACCTACCATAGAAAATCTCCCATCGAATTAATAAGCTCTGCATACAAAGAGTCCTGACTTTGTCTGCCAGCTATCTGGAAACCTGTCACTAGAAATCACAGCTCCTGTATGTCACTCCACAAGGGCTAGGAAGAAAACACCTTGTGAATGTGCACTGCAACCAGCACTTTGCTCCCAGCAGGGCTGTGCCCTTGTGGTCACTGCTACCATTAAACATTTAGACTGTGGCAGTAGACAGAGGCCAACAGCCTGAGCCTCTGTGCTTGGCACGAGGGAGTCATGGCCTTGGCCTGGCAGCAGGCGCCAAGCATCATGCTGTCTCTGCAGCAAAACCTTTCTGTGCTCTCCTTTGCATCTTCGCTGTGTCCTTCCCCTTCTTTTTCTGTAAAAGAAATGTGAAGTTTGGTCTTTTATTTTTGTCTCCATAAGGTTTTCTTAGATGAGGAATCCTAACATTTAACTCAAGATTAATTTTGTTAGTGGTAGATACATAAGTCCTATATACTTTTTTGTTTGATAAAGGTGTATAGATATAAATAAAAGCTATTAAAAGGTTAAAAACAGCCTTATTTGCTCTGAGACTTTTCAAACCTACACGATTCGGCAAAAAGAGAGTGAAGCACTTACATCTTCAAAAAGCATTTAGTAAAGCACTTTATCGAAGGTTAAAGTGCAGAAACATTAAATAAATGAAAATTTGGCTTACTTTGGCAAATTGGCCAAAGTGGGGTAAGAGAAAAAGAATTTATAAGGGGTTGTGATAGAGATCAGCAGTAGATCTTTAGCATCTCAATATTATATTAATGATGGCATGAAAAGTAAGTTTCCACTGTCTGCTCCTGACAGTAAATTCTAACAATAAGTATAGAACAGTACAATCAGAAACAGAAAAACATAAAATATTTATGCAGTTCAGTACTGATAAATAACATCAGATGTGAAAGAGAGCAAAAAGTCAAGAAAGAGATTGCTATCTAATGGAAAATTATTGCAGAATTGCAAGGAAAACAATTCTGTTCCATAACAAAAAAACAAGAAAAACTTGTCTATAGTCAATTCTACTTGAAGTGCAGCTCCAGTAAATAAGAGACGCTGAATTGCCTTAGCATTAGGCTCAGTTCTTAGGAAAGCATTTCTTAGGTATATATATAAAAGGCATCAGTAAAATGTAATCTAGATCAAATGGAATTTAGTACTTTGGTAAAGAGTGAAAGCATATGTATAAGTATGTGTTGGCACACATTTACGCAGTACAACATTTATCAAATCTTCAGTGCATTATTGAAGAGCCTTCTGGTGTCTGTGGTTTGTCTCAAACTACATACCCAAGTAGATTCCACTCATTAATTTCATGATCATCATAAGGTACAGTAATTCTTTTTGTCTTTTTGAATTCAAAAACTAAAGAAAAATATAACCTGATGAAGAACAGTCTCTTCCACACTCTGTTCCTGAATATATTTCTCTGGGAATGCAGACAAACACTGAGCCGGGAACATAATAACCCACATGTGAGATTTTGTGTTGGCATTAAACTAGTGGACTTGGAGAAATTGTAGGTTGCTAAAACATCAATGTGACCACTAAGGAAACATGCAAAGGATTTGGAAAATTTCACAGAAAACATGTCTGATGAACATTAGGCTAAAGATAACATTAATGAGGGAGAAAATGTATACTACTCCATCAGAAGAAAAATGCCATCCTGTGTTCCTGAATGGTAAAATATGTAAATAGCACCACTGAGGCAACAAGTACTGGAATGGCTAAATCTTTGCACAGAATCTGATTAATTTCTTCATTGCTAGAGCAAAAACTCATGAAATATCTTTCTGTGAATGAGTTTTAATGGTGCAGATTACATAGAAGGCAGTGTTGTGTTTATTTTCCTGTAAGTCGACCCTTTGCACAGTCATGCAATTGCAGTGTAGCCATAGTTCTGTGACTACTTCATTACCAATGGCTTTCAGTTATCCCAGTGTGGCTCTGCTTTTAAAAACCATGCACTCTGGGAACAAGCAGTTTTCATAACTGACAATATCAAGGCAAAAAGAAAAAAAAAAAAAAAAAAAAAAAGGAGAGGGGAAAGAATAACTCCCCAGATAGCTTCACAAAGGGCACCACCAAAGGGATATGATATAACGACAAAGAAAAAGCTGAAGATAAATATTCTTGTTTCGGATTTCACATTCAATTTCCAGGAATCAGTCTAAGAACATTCATTGCAAAAGCAGTGGGAAATAGCCTGGAGATGAATTGACTTTATTTTAAGAGACAGTGTTTTGTGAGGACAAACTTTAGCAAAATATTTGATACCTCTATGCCTTGTAATGAGGGTTTTCAATTTTCCTAGCTCACAAAAAATCCCAAAAAACCTAACCCTTGTATTCCACTAAACTCTGGATTCTGGTGGAAATATGCAAGCTGTTTTCAATACAAGTAAAGTGGGGGATTCATAAGTATACCAGGATTATGGAGGAGTGGGAGGCATGGGCTTTGGCACAGTGATATAAATGGCAGCACTAGGCTCCCACTGTCTAAACCAGTAACAGTTTGGAAAGTAGCAACGAAAAGAAAAGCTATTACCAGTCTTTTGGTTCAGAGCTTACCATACAAGACTGTTCTTTCAAGCCCAGTTTTCTCAATGTTTTCTCAAAGCTACATTTACATCTTCCAGTGAAGTGCTTCTAATTTTCCCCTCACTAGATTCATGGTCATCTGTTTTCATTGCTTTTAACAGATATCTGACTTTCTTGTATTTCTAAAAGCAGGTAAGAGTGACAATGGGCCTGATGTCAGCTTTATTTTGGCCAGAACTAGACCCCTGCTTTCCACTGAGGGTCCTGAATCCTGTATTGCAAGCAAGACTTACATAAAAATGAAGATGCAAATTTCAAGTGGATATGTAAAATTGAAAAGTAGGAAACCATGAAGACAAACATGAAGTTATACAACATTAAGAGCCCCATTTTCTTTCTGACACGTCATAACATCTCTCATAACAGCATGGATGACTGGCACCCTATTGCAATATGTAGGATATAAAAAATGGTTTTAATGGGCTAGGCCTTTAATTACTAAGAATGGAAGACACATTCATGTACTGCATGAAATAGATTCCCTTATTCTTCCAGTTTCAAACCTTCCAAATACTGTGATTTTTTTATCAAGTTGCACATCACTTTCTCCGGTTCTCATCATATAGCTTTTTCCACTGTTAATTTCTTTTTCACTAAGGACATCACTAATACTTAAATCAAATGGAAATTTGGTATTATCACTTATAAATTGCTTTCCATTATCACTTACAGAAAAACAACAGAAAATCGAATAAAAACTGTCTTTCATGCAGCTATTTAAACTATGAAAAATATAAATAAAAGCAGCAGTGGCTTGAACATAATGAGCAGTCAAAAATTATCATATTAATTTTCAATATACTTTGAGGTACTCAGCTAACCACAAAGCCAGGAGGTACTAAGCCAGAAGACTGCTAAACCATGGGCAGAATTTCTCCACCCTTCCTAATGCTGACACATATTTCTAAAATTACTATCCATTTTTATGTTGAATTTACTCCACATAGTTTGACAGATAAAATTAATCTACAATGCTATGCAAATAAAATCAGTGCATACTGATCTAAACATAGACTTTCTGTTCTACTGAAAAACACCAGATTTGTTTTCATTATGAATAGGGACAATAGCTGAATTTTCCTTGGTAAGGAAATTCAATAATACAAAAATAATGAGATAAGTTTAAATGTTCCCCTTCAAAATAAATGAATATCTTTGTTCAGATTTTGATTTAATATTATGTTCAGTTAGACTATAGATCGTAAAAATGAGACATCCTTTAAAATGAGAAACCACAACATTTAATTATGGATAAGAGTGAAAAAGACATTTTCATCATTTTTCTCTAACTAGATTTTCTTGAAAATTATGTTTTACATGAAGATTTTCTGTTTATAAATAGAAATGCTTTTTCCAATGAGAAAAATTTATTTCAGAAAACTCTCCAATTCTTAAATGCACAACTGAGAAAATAACGTTACTGAGTCACCAGTCCATTATATAACTTTTAAAGGATTTAGAATTTAACAGAACCAAATTCCACATAGGCAAAAAACAACTTTTTGGAGCTGGTAAGATGTTAAAAGTGTAGATATCAGAGACAAGCCAGAAATGAAGTGCAAACTGTGTCTTCTGTACACTGTATATATTGAAAACACAGTAAGCAGACAATATTATAGACCGAAGAGAATTAAATGTCAAGAGTAGTGGATATAGAAAGAGGAAGGCAATAAATGCACTTATGAAGTTATCAGGTGGAAGCAATGAAAGAACATTCACACAAACATGCTACAAGGTGAACAAAAAAAGATGTTCTTAGTCAGAGGCTATTGCATCAGTACATTAGGGGAGGGAAAAAGTCATAGCATGCACCAAGACTTTAAGTGTGGCCATTACAAAACAGGCAAAACACGAGGAAACAACAGTCAAGATATTTTACATCTTGCAGACAGGTCGTTATTCACAAATCAGTTTGGGAAACTAAAAGTCTACAGAGTTCTCATTACTGCTCGGTTTTGTATCAACCAGCAAAAGCTGGAATAAAAATAGGACATTCAGCAATGGATTAAAGCAAGCAATGGCTCAAAAAATAAAGACCATCTACTTAGCCATTTTTCATATACGCAGAATCCCTAAAAATGAGGGATGAGGCTGACAAATCTCAAAATTACACATTCATTATGTGCACTTAGACACTCAATATTAAAAACCGCAATTTGGTGAAATAAAGGAAATGATCACCCCACAGACTGTCGTAAAACACAGCTTGGAGCCCCTAGAGTTGTCAGACAACACATTGTTTAATGCCACAATAAAGGAGATCACAGCTGACGAAGCTAAGAGGAAGGGACTGGGGTTTCTGCAGGGGTGGAGGGCCAAAGAGTTAGCTCCAAAGAGTTTATATGAGCAAGTTTATCTTTACCAGATGTGGGACAAACCCTGACAATTTTCCTGCTTTGGAGGATTGATATAAAACATGTTTGGTGTCTACCGGTCAGTAGGATGCCTCCTTAGGAGGCAAAGAAACACCAAGCTGAGAGACAAAATTTTCCCAAGCCGAGTTCCAGAGTGAGATAACACAACTGGAGGCACTCAGTCCCTGAGCCTGGGAGTGCTCAGGCAAAGAAACACTCTTACCTCAAGTTTTTATTTGATTTATATAAGAAAAAATATTTAATAGCGCCCCTATTCACCTACGTGCTCTGTAATGCTCACACACAGAGAGTATGCAGATTAGGAGACAGACTAATGCCACTCTCCACTGAAATTTCTGTAATAGCAAACTCATTTTGCAAATGACAGCGTAAGTTATCATCTCAGATAATTCTGGAAAATTAATGTCCCAAGTGACATGCAGACTCAGAGCTGAGGGAGTACGTTTTACACTTTAGTCTTTTTATTCTTAATCTATACTGTTTATTATGCTGTTACTGTATGTACAATTATAATCAGATGTGCAAGACATTTGCATTATGAAAGGTATCATTTCTTTGGTTTTTTTCCTCCCTTTTTTTTATCATGAGGATAATGCAACCATTTGTCAGCCTTTACACAGGAAAAGGCTTTGGTTCTCAAGCTTTGGATGTTAGAATCAACTAACATGAATGTTGGGAGCTACTGAACAGAGAAACTGGCTTGCAGGGTTAGGTGGAGATCAACGCATGCTGCAAGGACAGATTCAGTCACTCCTAACCTGGAAGAGGGAAAGGGAAAGCCACACACACCTCCAGGGAGCATTTCATTCACCTTATGTACCTTCTCTTTATGTGGCAGAGTTGCTATTCTCTCTTTGCAGTGATAGATGGAGGCCAAATCATTAGCATGGACTAAAACACCTGATTTTTTGTAGGCTCAGAGTGCTTTAGAGAGATTCTACCCAAAAGACTATCTGAATTTGCAGGAGAGGGACAAGGATGACGAATTTCACAGAACATTACTAAAAGAATAATAAAAGTAGAAGGATAAGGTGGCTGGAACACTAATGCAAGTTTGCTGGTTGTTTGCTTTTCATTTTTTTCCATATTTCTATGTTTGAGACACCCAGAACTGCTTCATCCTATTTATGCAATTAATAAATGGATATTATTTACTACAAAGAAAAATTATTTTTAAACTGAGAGTTTTCATATGCCTCTCAATGTATCAGATTGTACAATCATTGCACAGAAAGGGCAAATTCTTTCCTCAGCCAGATCCCTGGAGGTTTCTCAGTTCACAGGGAATCAGACACAGGCTTTATCCATTAAGAGGAAAGTATTCATAATACATTAAACTAACTACAGGAATCCCCTGAAGCAGTTGACTCTAAAGCAAAATCAAGTATGGGAAGAGGAGTCTGCCTATAAACCTTGAAAGTGTTCTGAACTGCAGCACATTTTGATCTCTGACTTACACAATGCAGGTGAAGAACATTCATTCTTTGTTCACCCATTCTTACTATACCCAGTTCTTCCAGGCAATGACATCTGTTTTATTATCTGCTTTCTGAGCAATTTGATCTTTTTTATGCTTCAAGGCTATTTTTTATACTTCATATTTGAGTCATCATAAGGTTTTAATTGCCATACTAATTGTGGTAACTCATGTCTCGTGTTGTGTTTTTACTGAACTCTAGCTCTAAGTCAGTCTCCTAAATAGACAAAATTAGTTCCTTTATTGCATTTACCTGGTTGCAGAACACCAGAAAATACTTTGCAGAAACTCAGGTTCCTAATACGCAAAGACTGTCATGATCATTTGAAGACCTGCAGTTTCTATTCAGAGCTCATGAATTATTAGTTGAAAGTTAGAGCTAGGAAACAGATTTTGTTGACTGAACTGCTTGATAGGAAATATGGAACATTATAGTCAAAAGTAATTATAAGGACAAAATTAAAAGCAAATGGAGAAAATACAGCAGAGTCACAAGCTCTCCTTGCCATTAAAACTACTGGAAGGCGAAACTACCTCCTATCACTTAGTAATTTCCACTCTCTTCTTATCTCTTTCTCTTTCTCTTTCTTACAAGTTTCTCTGCATGCAATTACATTAATGCTTCAGTTAGAATCAAAAGTTAATCTTCTCTTTCTCTTCTCTTTGTTTTGCTGTGGTTCATTGATTCTCTGGTTCAGAGAGGTCTGAAAGCAAATGAATTTGATTCCGAGTGCCTCACTGGTCAGTACTACTGGGGTCTTGTACAGTCAAAACTTTCTTGATAACCCAAGAGTTGTAACATAGGTCATGCTTGTTAGATGACAACAGGATGTGCAGGATTGCAAACAAAGGGATACATTAAAGTGCAAGATGTTCTTGACAAACTGAAGAAACAGTCTGCAAAAATGGAATTCAGTTAGTGTAAATTCTAGCTTGGGATCAGCATACACAAATACAACATGTAAACAACTAACCATGGCAGCAGCCATGCTGGAAAAGATCTAGGGGATGTAAACAGAAAATGACCCAGCAACAGTGTATTGCTGTAGAAAGTAGTGCTCCTTCTACTGACATATACAAACAGTAATATAATGTCTAAGAAGTATGAAATAACCCTCTTTCCATTATATCACCAGCCACAGAGTCTCGGCATTTGATGCATCAGGTGTTGAATATCACCTTCGAAGAAAGATATAGACTAGCAAAAGAGAACCTAAAGGAGAATGCTGAGTACAGTCAAAGAGATTTTATTTCTGAATGAAAATTAAAATGATTGCAATAGTTTTACCTGGAGAACAATGCTTGCAAGACACAAAAGATTTTCTATGAATCAGATGAAAGACTAAGACTTTGATACAGGGCTTTGAGAAGTTCACAGTGTTGGTTAAGTCATTAGAATAACTTTTTCAGGGGGATGGTGTAAACTCCATCAGCACAATTTTAAGCACTGTTTGATTGAAACCATCAGAAATGTCATAGGTAGAGGGATCTTGACTTGGAGCAAAGAACCCCCAGTCCAGACAGCAGGCACAGCTCAACTGAATATGAATAGCCTGCAGTCTGCCTTTTATAGCCCACATTTTGCTCAGCAGATGACAAAAATGTACCAGGATTTAATACCTTGGAAATTCTGCTAGAAGATCCACTCAGTGCAAAGTTTCCACAAGGCATCATACCTGCTGTGTGTGCACAATCTTAGAATGGGAGAAAAGCTTTCTATATGGGATGTGTGATCATCAGACAGCCCTGTCAAGCGCCACTGCTCAGACACATTGCTGCATTAGCATCACTGCACATGGTGGTCCTAAGGAGGGAACGTCCTGATAACCTCTGTCCTTTACTTGATAACCCCCTCAGTGTCATCTCAATCCAATGTTCATGTTGCTTTTGAGGGATGGTCAATCAGATCATTTTTTACTTGTTCCTCAGTGCTTCATCTGACCTGCCTTCTGCTTCATTTTCCTTTAGCTCTTCTGTATCTTGTGGCTCCTCCATTCCTTCTATTGGTAGCATTCTTTAGAACCATGTCTCCTTTTTTCAGCACAATTTGCATCCATTTAGGATGTCTACATTTGCTGTTAGCTTTCTTCTCAACTCTTGCAGCTAGGGTTTCTCCTACCCCTGACATCTTGTCGGAGATTATCACTTTAAATGTCAAACATGGAAGGGCTTCAAGATCAACGCGAACATACCAACAGCCTTGGCTATCTCACTTACAGAAACAATCCAGTCAGTCAGCTCACGTTGTTTTCCACTGCCTGACTGTTTTAGGCTATGATCAAACATTTTCAGACAGAAGTGTGACCCTAATTCTTGGCACTTGACAAAAATGATGGGGATAAACCAAAAGGAAATCAAACCCGCTATAATTCAATACTATTGGAAGAGCTGATGCTGGATTCTTTGACTGCTAGTGGTTTATGAAAGAGCCATTCTTAAATATTATTGTAATTGAAAGGCACCCATTAACACCATATAAGATACACTATTAGCTATTAATACACTTGCTTTGTTTAGGGAAATCTGAAGAATAAAACAGATTGCTGTTTCCATCAAAACACTTCAAGCTGGATTTAATAGTGCTGAAATGCTAATTGTGAATTGTACTTCACATCATACACTGCAGGCTAATTTAAAAAGAGGAAAACATATTATGTTAAATACCACAATTCATGCACTATGAGTCATCTAAGCATATGATGAACTGGAACAATATGAGCAGCAAGACATAAAGCAGCTGAATTTAAGCTAGAGGGAGTACAATACCTTTTGATCAGGCACAGTATATGACTGAGAATATATACAACTGTACATACACCATTAGATTTCTGGCAAAGAAAACAATGTGAACATTTTTTTCTCTCCCCTTCTTCTTTCTCCTAATACAACCCTTCCAAATATATTTGCATTAAGTCACTAAGAAGCTAAATAAATAAAGTCTTGTTTGTATGAAGAATAGGCAACTCCAACATCATTCTTCATGCTCCACTGTGAAGCTGACCATGCTTGTATTACATAGATGCCTGCTTTTAGCATCTTAATGAGAACTTTCAAGAATTCAATGACTATTAAATTACTGAATGTTATCAGAATGCTTCTGTGGGTTTCATATTATACTATCAGTACAGGAAGGAAGGAATACTGCACAGTCAGTCCAATTATTTTTCTGTATACTTTTTTCAAGGGGAAGGCTCAAGCACATGACTTGTCTTCCTCAAGGAAATAAGAAGGGAGTTGTCATCTTTTGGAATTCACTACCAGTTCTCCAGACCTGAAGAGAGACACTTTTGTCAAAGCCTCTCAGACCTTTCAGTAACTAGAAGTTTTTAGTCGTCATTGTAAAATTTCCAGTGGAAGTAGCTCCCTCAGAAAGAGCTATCAAGACACATGGGCATACAGCCTTGGTATCTTGGCTGGGTGACCACCAAGTCATAATATCACTATCCTCTCCTAAACTGGACAGGGGGGAGAAAAATATAATGAGAGGAGTGTTTGTCAACATAAGGACAGAGAGATCGCTCAGCAATTAGTGTCACAGACAAAACAGACTCAACTTGGGGAGAAAAGGTTTGATTTATTAATGAATCATCAGAACAGGGAGATGAGAAATAAAACCAAATCTTAAAATACCTTCCCCCACCCCTCCCTTTTCCCAGGACTCTCCCTCCTTCCACCCCAGTGGCACAAGGTATGGGAGTTGTGGTCAGTTCATTACAGATGGACTTTGCTGCTGCTGCTTCTCAGGGGGAGACCTCCTCACACTTCCCACTGTTACACTATGGGATGCCTCACAAATTTCACCAATGTGAGTCCTTCCAATGGGATACA